>OVAF01000035.1:64162-106614 GCA_900406245.1 Odontarrhena argentea
CGGTTCGGTTCCATGCGGGTTCGGTTCGGTTCTTAAGTTTTTTTTGGGAACCGATTTAGTATCCGAAACACATTCGGATACGGTTCGAGTTCGGGTATTTAGACCAAAATGATCGATGGAAAAAATTTAATAAACACATTCAAGCTTTATGCAAATGATAAGTAATACGTAATAAATAACCTTGAACCAAATGACAATTAAATATATAAAAAATCACAATTACNAAAAATCATAGGAGTGAAGGGAAAAAGTTCGGGTACCCAACGGATCTCGGGTAATACCCGATCCGATCCGAAACCCAATTAGTACACAGTCTAAGTCCCATATGGATAATAAGCCAAGATCCAGATCCGATCCGAACCCGATTTTTCGGGTCGGATCCGGTTCTTATTTTCGGATCCAGTTATTATGCCCAGGCCTAATCAAGACACATATGGTTTCAAGTTTCAACAAAGAATATTAAATTAGAAAAGTAAAAGAAGGGGAAAAAAGATGCTCCATCACATTTCAGGGGGACAAACCAATTACCCCAATACTGATTTTATAAGAGGTTAGATGAGATAAACAACAAAGTGGATGGAGTTTTAATGTTTTAGGATCAAATTCACATAGACGTGTACAATAGTTAAATTAAGAATTACGCCAAAAACAATAAATTAATTAAGACATCGGATGTCTCCTAAGTCTTAAGTCAGTTTCTGCTAAAGAGATGATCTCCTAAAACAAATCACACATGATGTAACAAAGTTGTGTTTTTGTTCAAAAATATATATACATATATATATATATATATATAAAAACCGAATACAATTTAACGTTCTTTCAACTTTCAGCAACAACAAAAACTGCTAACAAACCGATTTATTCATGTCTATTTATAGAGGCAATCAATTATTTATTTTATTTTTTATTTTTAGAATTACTGTTTTCGAATTAACTCACTTTTGTGGCGATATATATATATATATATATATATATATATATATATATATATANATATATATATATATATATATATATATAACTTAACCTATTCATGAATAGGCAATTACTAAACTCAAAGGAGTCAATGATCTAGGTAAAATTATATTTATGTAAGGAAATGACATTCCAAAAAGAGAAATACCCTTGAATACCACACTTTGAAAAAAAAATTCCTAAAATATCAATTTTTCTAAAAATAAATTTTCATATTTAAATTTTTGAAATATCAAAAAATTCAAAAAATTGTTTTTTAAAGATTCATACTTTATATTTTTTGGGTTTGAATTAACTAATTTATATTTAGTGTTTAGTTTTGAAAGGTTAAAGTATGTTAAAGTGGTATTTAATGAACATTTTTTCCAAAGTATTTTTGGAATTCTTCCTTCCAAAATAGATATAAAAGATCAATAACAATAATTTTGGATACATTAATGATACTATGGAACTATAACTTAACAGATTATATATCTGATTTGAGTTAGAATAACAATGTGTGGAACACTCGAATGAAATAATGAGAGAAAGAAGTGAATGAGATTCTTCACAGAGGTTTTCCATCAATCCATCTTCTGAACATAAGTGAGCATTGGTGTGGATTATACTCAGCCGTGTGTCCTCCTCCCTGCAAAAACCCGCACGATATATATGAACTCTTTATATCACATTTTGCTGAAACTTTGGAGAAAAATAAAGAAAAGGGCTTCTAGAGGTATTTGCCTTGATGGTTGCAAATGTCATCTTATTCGCATAAGTACTTGTATATCTATAAAAATGAATTAAGTCTTGTAATAAAAAGAATTTAGGAGAACAAAATGAAATTGGATTTTGAAAACAATCATTTTTATTGTTTACCCGGCCACTCGGTTGCTACTCATCATCCAAGGTCTCCAGTCATCAACAATGGAGTAGTTGAGAGCTTTGATCAATTCCTGTGTTGAAGTGTAAGGGACCAACATGTCATGATCACCACTGTTCCAAAATTTCCAAAGAATAACAGTTAAAATCCAAAACTATTACATAATGAAATACAACATACATAAGTTTTATGAATATTTGAAATGTAATGGGGAAAAGGTGAATTTTAAACTAAATAAATCAACAAATATCAATCTTGCCTGTAGATGAGAGAGCGGAAGCCTATAAGACTATTGTTCACATGATACGGAAGGGCACTGTCGATGTCAAATGTATATGGTATGTTTTGGATGTTGCATCGATTCCATTTTCCTACTTCCTGCATCACATTAACATTGAGTTGGTGATTTTGTGTGCATATTATCATGCTCTACATAGAACCAAAAAAAAAACACAAAAAAAGATTCACATACCTTCTTCACGCCTAGAGCTCTGCGAACTTTTTTATCGTTCGCCCAAAAGGCAGACAGAAAATACTTGTAAGTCTAAGAAGATGAGAAATGTATGACTTCAGAATTTTTCAAACCCATGAAGATATAACAAAACAATGAAGAAGTTAATGAGAATTGTTACAAAGCAGCTACGAGGTGGCAATGATGATGACTCATTTCCCGGTAACTTCTTCGGTCCTTGTCTTCTACCAGTTCTACTATTTGGAAATGTTTGTGGTATGTCTGGTAAGACGTAATCTACTTTGCAGTTTGGTAACAAAATCTGCTCTATGTATATTTCTGATATGCACTATAATTAAACTCAAAAACAAAGAGACAGGTTAGTTCGTGAAAATGCAATATAATTGGAGATACTCATACTCTTCTGATGGTGTGTATATATTAGTAGTCTTTAATTACCTTCTCATAATTTTGAAAATCATTCGCGCATTTCGCATTACTCGAGTCTATTTTGAAGAAGTTTCCTCCACAACTCCTTTCAAGTGACTGCAAGAATTATTGGAGAAAAAAATATTGTAACCAAATGATTCAACATTTATATATATGATCCATGATGAAGAAAAAGAGCACCTCAAAGAGCACATCTGAAAGAAATCCCATCCGATGAGCGAATGAAACTCTAAGGTTGGATATAATGTGTAAATCTGTCACGGGGTTTCCAAGAACATATCCCTGCTCAAATTTAGAAAGGTATTAGACACAGTCGTATTATCGATATTTATAAGAAATGACAATACCTGAAGATTTATAAGTGGTTTCAGACCTTTCTCATTTCCTGTTTTCATATTGCAAAATGTGATCAAAATAAGATACTGAAACTAGCTATGAGAAAAAAAACAACACATAAGTGGTATATATATGAATCTCCACCAAGTGAAATCTGTTGCACAACTCCTGGAACGATTTTCCCAGCATATGAATCTCCACCAACGTAAAATAGATTCGATATAAACTCCGGGTGATCCACCAACCACTGCAAGTAAACAGAATAAAAACACTTGAGAAACGCTCCCCAGCTTAAGAAAAATAATCAAAACTACAAACCAAATGACAAAAACACTTAACACTCCTAAGGAATTGGTCAATTTGGCGAATTTGTGTAGTGTCGCTTGTCCTAAAGGCCTTCGGAGTTTTCGCATACGAATAACCAGTACCAACAGGAGATTCCAAATATAAAATGTTAGCCACCTGAAGAAATTGAGCATATTCATATATTCAAAATGTTCTTATATAACCAGTTCAACAAGAAAATATGTTGTTCATATATAAGAGAATATATTAAAAGTTGTTGTTATATCTCACTCTTGACCATGAAAAAGATGTTAGCTCTAAAGGAGGCACTGTCCCATTATACTCATCCCCTTTAAAAGCTAAAGGACCTGAGTCAACAACAAGAAATCAATTTTATTCTTAATCTTCCAAATGTATATATATTAATTAAGGACTAATCAATAAACATTGACATCTAAACTTTCAATCATATAATACAATGAGTCAAAATGTTTGATTTCTTTCTAGAGACTTGTATTTGTTACCGTTTGCAAAGAGGAATCCATTAACAGAACTGCATCCAGGTCCACCACTGAGCCATATCATGAGAGGATCATTTTTCACATTCCTCTGTGATCTCACAAAGTAGTAAAAGAGCTCAACATCTCCATAGTCACCAACACTCACATACCTTAGTAAAAAACCACATGCAAAATGGAGAAAGAATCATGTAAGGCTTTAAAAACTGTTTTCACTTCTGAATTTGACAAGAAGATTAGAAGAAAAGATATGGAGTTTTGTTGCTTAATTACCCAGTCTCGAGCTCAAAAGGAAGGGGACCTTGAAAACCAGGAAGAAACTTGACATGCAAAGAAGAAACATCAGCCAAATGATGAACTGAGAGAATAAAGACGAACAAGTAAAGCTTTCTCATTTTTCTCTGCTTCTTTTTTGTGTTTGATAAAACAAAGAGGCCAACAAACCCTTAACCCAATTACGAAGAAAGAAGTAAGAGAATTAATAGAGCAAAGACAACTTAGGAAACGGTGCTACTAGCTTTGTCATTTTACCAAATATGTGTATGACCATCACACATTTTTCAATTGTTCTCAAAACCAGATCAGACCTATCAGTTAAGTTACATGAAAGCAACGTTTTACAATGAAAATAAAAATGGAGATTGCCTAATATACTCTAGTCTAAACCAGTAAACAAAGCTAATTAAGGAGAAAGACTGAAGTGATTTGGACAATTATTGATACTCAACTACTTTTCACTAATGATGCAACTAATCATATTATACTGTATATAGGTACAACCACCAGAATCCCACATGTACAACCCCGCAAATCCTAACCAACATAATTCAGAATCACAGGAGGCAAAACTCCGATTAAATGTGAAGATGGAATTTACAAACAAATAATAATAAAAAAGTACTAACATGTGATTTGGTTACTTATATTTCTAATCTTTAATTATTTTGCAAAGACAAAACCCATCAATTGAGATGTAATTATATTTTGAAACAATTGAGTCTTTACATAAATCGGTAGAAAATAAACTTATATAACTCCAACAAAACAAACCCAAAAATGAGAATTAGAAACTCTAAAAGATGAATTAAGAAGAAAAAAAAAATTAAGAATTGACTTGAGACAAAGCGTAATAGATCCGATAATTCCGAATTCGATTATCACCGAAAATTAAATTGTTAAGTTTGATCAGACGTGTATAAGATATTTATTTTTGTCCTAGTTAGAAAATCTGAAATCAAATTAGTTATGGTTCTATTCGGACATCCTCTTTTTTAAAAAAAAGAAAAAAAAATGTTATTGTTTAACAAAAATAAAATGTTTTCAATTGCTTTGCAATGGTTTCTCTGGGACCTCCTCAAGGATAGTTTTCGTGTTTAAGCTTAGTCTTTGGTTTGTTGTTGGGTATCGCTCGATCACCTCCTTGTTAAGGTTTTAGTTTTTAGGATTTGTTGTCGTGTTTCAACTTGGTGTACCAACAGAGGCTTCCCACCCTTGTATTGTTTTCGACGAAAAATAAGAAAAAGAAAAATAAAAAAGTTTATAATTTTAAAAAATTGGGAGTGTTTACCTAATATGGACAAGAAAAATAAAGATTTCCATAATAGAAATTGATAATTTTGATCCGCAGTGAATGATTCACATAAATCTTGTCTTTTGAAATCTTCATGGCTATATTTGTAACATCTCCGCCGATTTTCATGATTTCATTTTCTTCTTCTATTAAAATCATCTTCGATTCGATTCTGCAGAAATCTGAATTCTCAGTCGCTTCTCAGGTACTACTCATCTTTTCCATTTCTTTCTTTAACTACCCATCAAATTTTGTGATTGAAAATCGCACTTCTTACAATTTTCGCTTAAGATTCTTATGATTGTTGTTGAAAAATCGTAGCTTTATGTTATTGTGTTTCTGGGTTTTATGATCTACTTAGTTTTATGTCAATTCTGATGAAAAAACAAGAATCTCAAGATCTTATTTATATTGCAGTTGTTGATGCGTTTTGTGTAAAATGGATCTTGTTCCTTCAGTGAAAGATGCGTTTGAGAGGGTTACCAAAAGGCAGAAGCTTTATCACTCGATTTCTCAAGATGTTATCGATGGACTTTGCCAAGGAATCGAAGAGACAGTGTGTCGAATCCAGTCAGATAATGGTGAAATGCTTGAACCTGAAGCTGTTCTTTCTGAGGTGAGGCGCAAGATCGATTCGCTTCAAGGATCACAAAAGGAAAGGAATATGAGTCTTAGTAAGTATGAGAAAGTTCTTGAGAAGTCTTGTCATCTTGATGTATCTCGGGTTTGTAGAAGTATTGATTTTGATGTTGGGTTAGTTAATAAGATGCTTGTTGACTATTTTTACCGAGAAAGCTTGTTTGAGGTTGGAGATTGTCTGGTTAAGGAAGCAGGTGGAGAGGTGGAGACAGAGGTTAGATATCCGTTTGTAGAGATTTATCAAATAGTTGAGTCGATGAAACTCAGAAACATTGAGCCTGCAATGAGATGGATCTCTGAGAACCGCGGAAAGCTGAAGGAGAACGGTTTAAAGCTTGAGCTGAAACTCGTAAGTTTGAAGTACTGCGAGATGTTGAGAAAAAGATTGTGTGCTAATGCTTTGATGTATGCAAAAACCCATTTCCTGAAATATGTTTCAGTCGACATGAAAGAGGTAAAAAGGCTTACTGCTGCTCTGTTATGGATTGGAAAGCTCGAGAAATGTCCTTACACAGACATGTTTTCTTCATCGAATTGGGACACCGTAACCAAAGAGCTAACCAAGGAGTTTTACCATCTTCTGGATAAGCCATCTAATTCTCCATTGGCAGTTGTCTTATCCGCGGGTTTTCAGAGCCTACCTACACTTTTGAAGCTGGTTCATGTAATGGATTTGACAAAACAAGAATGGCAAGCGATGAAACATCTTCCGGTTCCTCTGGAGTTAGGGAATGAGTTTCAGTTTCACTCGGCTTTTGTTTGTCCGGTGAGTAGAGATCAGAGCAGCGAACAAAACCCACCAATGATGATGCCATGTTTTCATGTTCTTTGCAAGAAATCTATCATGAAACTCAGCAAGAACTGCACTTCTCGCAGATTCAAATGCCCTTATTGTCCTGCACAGACCTCAGCTGCAGCATGCAGACAATTATACTTTTGAAATTGGTACTTTGCTCAGACTCAGTACTATTTCGTTATGAATTTTTTGCTTCAATTTAATAAATTAGGTGTAACAAGGTCTATTTTTTGTTCTTTCATAACATCAAACTTTCTAGTCTCCATTGAAACTCTTTCACAAGATCTTGATTGGGACATAGTCTTATATCATATAGAGCAGTAATATCCTGCAATTAGTTCTTTTATCCATTTATTCTTCTACTTACGGAAAATAGTACAAATGTTTAAATATTATAGATACATTAAAAATAATAGTTAGAGGTAATATGTGTAAAGATAGATCAAACTGAAAACAATTAAAACTTTGAGATATTTTCTCTAATTATAATATATTCACTTAAATATTTGAATTTTAAAATACAATAACTATTAAAGCTATGCTGTAATTTATAAGTTTTTTCATGTTTTTAATTATGCATTAATTTAAGTATTTTGCAAGTAGATTTTGTTTTTAAATGGTTCCATGTTTTGAGGAACATCTTAACAATCTTGATGCACAGGGTTGGGATTTACTATATATGTCTATCATCTCCACAAACTTATAGTACAAATTCTCAAGGTACTGCACATTTCTTCATTTCTTGCAATTACCATCGATTGGTTTTCTTATTTGCTTGGCTTTTTGTCTGATCGAGAGATACTTTGGAACTTTAAGTGTCCCAGTTTTGCAATATGGCTGATGATCTTTGGTGCATCATAGGTTTTTGTTCTTCTAACTTGTGTTTAGTTCTGTGGGTTTTTAAGGTTTTATGATCTACTTAGTGTTATTATTGGAAATTTGATGAACTTGGTCTCGTGTGTTCTTGTCTTAATGTTTGATCATTTTATTAATTGGCTGTTTTGCAGATTAATCAGAAGTTATTGGATATGAATTCTAGACTGAAAGATGCATTTGACAGAGTTAGTAAGAGACAAAAGGTGTATCACTCAGTTTCAGAAGTTGTTATCGATCGAGTTTGTGAAGTAATCTTGGAGACATTGTTTGAAATCCAGTTAGATAGCCATGGCTTATTAGAACCCAAGTCGGTTTTTACCAAGTTGAAGGGGAAGCTTGATACTCTTTTACCGATTGTTCAGATTCAAGGATTACAAAAGGAAAGGAACGTTAGTCTTAGCAAGTATGAGAAAGTTCTTGAGAAATATTTTGATCCTGATATATACCGGGCTTGCAGGAACGTCAATTTCGATATAGACCTAGTGAATAAGGTGCTTGTCCACTATTTTTATCGACGAGGCCTGTTCGAAGTTGGAGATTGTCTGGTTAAGGAGGCTGGTGTAGAAGTAGAGAGCGAGATTAGGTCTCAGTCCTTAGAAATTGACTGGTTAAGCGAGTCAATGAAACTCGGAAACATGGAGCCTGCAATGAGATGGATTTCTGCAAACCGTGGAAAGCTGAAGCAAAATGGTTCAATGCTAGAGCTGAAACTTGTTAGTTTGAGGTACTGTGAGATGTTAAGAGAAGGAAACCTGTTTGATGCTATGAGGTATGCAAGAATCCATTTTCCGCAGTATGCTTCACTTTATAGGGAAGAGGTAAGCAGGCTTATGACTGCTCTGTTATGGATTAGAAAACCTGAGAAATCTCCTTACGCAAAGATGCTTTCTTCCCTGAGTTGTGAAAACATAACGAAAGAGCTAACCAAGCAATACTACAATCTCCTAGATCAGCCATCTAACTCTCCATTGGCAGTGGTGTTATCCGCAGGTTCAGAGACTTTACCTACACATTTGAAGCTAAGTGATGTAATGGGTTTGAAGAACCAAGATTTAGAAACGATGAAAGAGCTCCCGGTTCCTCTGGAGTTAGCGAACGAGTTTCAGTTTCACTCGGTTTTTGTTTGTCCTGTGAGTAGAGAGCAGAGCAGCGAAGGGAACCCGCCAATGATGATGCCTTGTTGCCATGTTCTTTGCAAGGAATCAATCACGAAGCTCGGCAAGAACTGCCGTAATCGCAGATTCAAATGCCCCTTTTGTCCTGCAATGACTTCAGCTGCAGCATGCAAACAATTACACCTTTGAGAAAGATTTGGTAATACTGTTCTTGTTTTAGCTGTATAAATAGATGTGAACTTCTCTTCTATCTCCATAATATCCTTTTTCTTCTTCTTTTGTATCTCTATTGAAATCTATCCTAGAGCAATAATGTATGTTGCACGATCATATATTATTACTTTATTATTCTCTTGAACACCAGAAGAAAACAAAAGAATGATTAGGCTTGGCTTGCTTTGGGATTTCTTTAATTAGATTCTAAAATCTGTAATTTTTTTTTTAATTTAGTTTGAAAATCTGAAGCAAAATCACGTGAATTCTCCTCTACTTGGTGGCTTTAAAAAAAATATATATATATAATTATTATTCAATCAGGACTTTTTTTTTTTTTTTCGGTAAACCATTCAATCAGGACTAAAGGAAGAAAGAGCAACACCTTTCCTTAATTAAATAATTAACTATTGAATTAAATGTTAATTAATTAATTAATTAACACTCATAATCCAAAACTCAAAACTACATTATTGCCTTCTCTCGCACTCCGGTGTTAATCAAACACGCAATCAAAACACTAATACTGGTCCCACTAGGCTGCCGCAAATGTCAATCTAATCCTTTGACTTTTCGCTACCCTCACATCCACGTCACTCATTTGCATCACTTCCAACCAATATATAGCCGCCACGTGTTTCCAAATTACCTCACTGTTCTGTCACGTTAGCATTTCTAAAAACCACCGTCATGATAAAACATCTACCCTAGTCCTCTCCATTTCAACCAGATATTTTTATTTTTCTCAAAGCAAAAAAAAAAAAGATTCAAATGGATAAATTCTCGTATAATTCGTATCCAGATTCAACAGAATCATCACCAAGATGTCGCGAAATCGATTTCGAAAATCCATCGCCATGGGAGGACCAGCAACAACAGCAACAAACTCAGAGCAGCTACAAGGTGAAGTTCATGTGCAGCTATGGCGGCAAAATCCAGCCTCGTCCACACGATAACCAGCTCACTTACGTTAACGGCGACACCAAAATCTTATCCGTTGACCGCGGAATCAGATTTCAATCTCTGGTCTCGAAACTGTCCACCGTTGTCAACGGCGGAGGAGATGGCGGCGGCGGAGTAGGAGGAGAGATCTCGTTTAAGTATCAGCTTCCAGGTGAAGATCTAGATGCGTTGATTTCGGTAACTAATGATGATGATTTAGAGCATATGATGCATGAGTACGATAGGTTGCTTCGTTTATCTACGAAGCCAGCGAGGATGCGTTTGTTTCTTTTTCCGGCTTGTTCTTCTGTTTCCGGTGGATTTGGATCTGAAGGCTCGACGAAATCGGATCGGGATTTGGTGAATCCGATCTTGAACCGACCTGAATCGGAGAAATCTGTAACGGCTCCTTCGAGTAACGCTGATTTCTTGTTTGGATCTGAGAAAGTAGCTCCGATTATTCCGCAGTCTCCTTCCCCCGTGAATGTTCCGATTCCGGTTCCGGTGGAGCAGCAGCGGATGATTCCACCGGAGGTGGATCCGGCGGAGATTCAAAGACAGATCCATGAATTTCAAAGGATTCAAATCATTGATCAAGAGCAACAGATTCAACAACAACAACAACACATTCAACATCAGCTACAGCAACAGCAACAGCAACAGCAACAACAACAAGAAGAGGCTATGTATAGAAGAAAGAGCGAAGAAGGACGATACTTTTCTCCGGCGACGACGACGGTATCTCAGACGAATCAACAACCTCCGATTGGTTACTGGCAAGGAAACCAAAACGTTCCAGTGAACAACGTCTACACAACAACGTCACTGAATCCGCAAGAGCAACAACAAGTATACATGATGCAAGCTCAAGCTCAAGCTCAAGCTCAAGCTCAAGCTCAAGCACAAGCACAAGCTCAGTCTCAAGCTCCATTGTACCATAGTGTGATGAGACCACCGGTTCAAGGAAACCAAGGGTATTACCCACCGGTTCAACAACAATACATGGAGCAGCAGAGCCAGCAAGGTTACAACGTGGTTCAACAACCACAAGGACCTTACTCAGGTGGTCCACAGGTCATGACTAGTGGTGCTCCAATGGGTTCACAAATGGGGAACCATGTGTACTATACTGTGGCTGGAGAAGGTATGATGGTGCAACCACCGCAGCAACCGCCTCAGCCGCAGTATCAGGGAATGGGTCAACCGGTTGATTTGAGGACCGGACCGGATGGGAAAGTGGTGGTTAATAACAACAACATGTCAACAAAAGTTTCAGATTCAGTGTGAGGTTGAGGTAAATGTTAATGAATTATGATCAAATTATCCATATTTGATATACTTTATAATATATGTAAAAGTGTTTTAGATCAAAGTGGAATCTTTTGGATTTCTGATGATGAACTTTTGATGTTTTGGTAACTTCTTTGTGAATTTAGCTTTTGGACCCTTTTCGTCTCTTATGCAATCATTTAGTTGGAGTATTTTTTTATAGATTATTACATTGTTGTGTTATTACTTATTAGTTGGAACTTTAAATTTATGGTCCATTTGATTAGTTTTTTAATTGGCTAAGAATAGAGAAATGCAACTCATATCATTGTTTTGTGGTCCATAATGTAGTTCAAATAGTATGAACATGTGTTGTATGGAAAAAAAAAGGTGTTAGGTGCAAGTGCATTGGATCATGAAAGAGAGAAAAAAACTCACAGTCACACTAACTAACTAATCCACCATGACCCCATATTGTGTCTTATCATTTCATATTTTCATATAAGTGACAATATTGTCATCGTCATGATCATCTCAATCCTTTGTCTTTATTAGTTTGCTGCCAAATTAATTACATGTCTCGATCTATTAACAGATGTCCATGTAAAAAAATCTAACTTGTCTTTGTCAATGAGATTCAAGTTGATCTTGTTCTTCCCCCTAGCTCCCAAATTTGTCTCGTCAATTTTTTTTCCATTTTTTTCTTGTTTTTAACATCTGTGGATGTCTATCAGACTGGTCCTTTTTTTATTCTTTCTAGTAGACTCCATCAAAAAAAAATTAAAGGAAAAGGAACCTTGCTTGTTAAAAGTAACAACATATGTACTTCACATCATAAGAGGAACCAAATATTATCATAATGGACATTCAAAGTTCATATCCAAAATAAGGAACACAAAGACTAGACAATGAAAAACCATCAGAAAAACTAACTACAAAATGCACTCAAGGCAAAAGAGTCGAGCAGGGATCAAGTGGAAACCTGAAGCCACAACTCAATTTCTTCGTGAATCAGTCTCACAGTGTTTTTCCCAAATCCAGTCATCATCTCCACAAAATAAGGTCTTAGCTTCTCCACGAACTCTCTCAACAAATCTTTCATTCCTCTCTGTTTCATAACTCTCATAGCCTTCTGTGCCACAAAGTTCCCAAACCTATCATTCGCCATTATTACCCAGTCTCCATCGTTCCTCCTAAACTCTTCCAACACTTTCGCTGTACCGTACTCCGTATTCATACAGTTCTGCACCACATAGCTTCCTAGTTTCATCATCGCTAACCTGATGAAACTTCCGTACAGATTATCAGCGATTGCTTGCGTGACACGCTGGTTCTCAAGTCTCAGAAAGTCCTGCACCACGTATGCCCCGTAAGGATGGAAAGCTAACCAAAATGCGTGCTCTGATACTATGTCTAATATTAATTCTCTGAATTGGCCTCTGATCTCATCAAACACATTGCATAGGGCAGCAGAACCGATTTCTTTCTCAGCAAGTAACAGAGTGTTTTCGTAAGTGAGTTTGTAGATGATCTCTTTCCTTGGTTCATCAACGACTTGGATAGTAGAATTGATCAAGAAACAACCGTCAGGACTGTTCATGAGCGTAAGGAAGTTACCACACACAGCATCCCATATGAGATTGTCTAAGACAAGGTCGCGTCGAAGGAGGAAATATAAAGCACCTGAGCCGTGTTGGGACAAGGCCAAATCGAGGAAAACGGAACGGTTTCTGGTCAATAAAATTCCGAGTCTCAAAAAGATCTCCTTTGGATCAGCCCAACCATAGGTATAGATTCTTGCGACGAACCTTTTGAACTGATTGTGACTTGGAGACTTCATCAAGTTCAACAGGTAATCAAGAACGAGATGAGTGGCTGTTAAGTTAGAGGCAGAGAGAGGAGAATTATGGTTGCTGCCTCGGAATCTTACTTCTTGGTTGTTCTCGCTTAATCTTCTTCCTTGGTTACCGGATTCTTGTTGTTCGTTGTTGCTACGGAGATTAAAATTCTGGAAAGCTCTGAACAGAGGGTCTCTGCCTTCATCGTTCAGTTTAGGGTTTCTTCTTTCATCGTTCGACATCGCGTGGGTTGCAAGAAAGCAGAGAATGTGTTGCTGATAGAGAAAGAGAGAGCGCTAGCTTGAGCGTAGAAAGAGATTTGTGCTTATATATAGAGAAAGAGAGAAGAGAGTCGCAACGGATTTGGCAATGAGTTACTATTTTGGTGTGGACTTGGAAATGAGTCATTTCAGAAGCCCATAAAATTCCAGAAGCCCATTGCAATTAGATGCCTAAATTGTAGTTTAGCTTTGGTTTCTGGTTTAGCTTTGGTTTGGATGCTGGTTCTGTTTGATTGATTTTACTTTATAATACAACTTTATAGCCATAGTAAATTATTAATTACTCTAGTTTTCAATGTCATTGAATCCATTCACCTGTCTACATTACAAAAAAAGGTCATCAAGTTTACAATTAATAATGCAAGATCATTATAATAAAGGCTCTTTTTTTATAGAGGTTGGTCACTAATCCACCTCTGAAACATGATAAAGCTTTCATCTGGTTTATATTCTGGTGTATGTCCACCTCCCTGAACAACAAAAAACCAAATCTTAAGATTGAAATTACATTTGTTCTAAGCAATCTAAGGGTAAAGATTAAAAGGATGTAAATAAAACTTGCTTTGACAGTAGCAAATGTCATGTTATTGGCATAAGTTTGAGTGTATCCAGCAACTTGATTGTGTATCATCCATGGCCTCCAATGATCAACTATGGAATAATTGAGGGACGTTATCCACTCTTGCGTTGAGATGAAAGGTATTGTCATGTCGTGATCACCGCTATATATTCACCAACAATCAATACCAACTCAGATTTATTTAAACTTGTAACTTGATTTGCATAGAGAGACAATCTCAAAAAACTGACCTGAAGATAAGAGATCGATAGCCTTTAATACTGTTACTCGCATGATATGGTACACTGCTTTTGATATCTTTATTGTAAGGCTTATTTGAAGAACATCGTACCCATTTCCCTATACTTCCCTGCACTCATCTCATACTGTTTAAGATTTGTTTTCTTTGCATTAAATTAACCACTACTGTTCAAACCAATGTTAACATCCTATCTTATATGTTCATATCTGATATATCCATTTTTAATTGATAGTACATCATTATATGTAGGTACTAAGTAACATGTTAATATCTCCTTATGATTCAAATACCTTGGCCACATGAAGTGCTTTGCGCACATTTTCGTCATTAGCCCATGAGGAAACTAGCAACTCTGTATATTCCTGCCAAAGCGTAGTGATGTGATTGGTCCGAATATGACAATAGAAAATCAAAGCACATAAGAAGAACAAGAAGATGGATTGTTTACAATGCAGTTGGGAGATGGAACCAAGGAATCTGCAAATGGAAGTGCTCTAACCGATCTTCTCGGGAAATGCTTTGGAGATAAAAGTTTTGGAATTTTATCATCGCATAATGGTTCTAGAACATGTCCAAAATTTATACGAGATACACACTGCGAATAATAACAATAGTTTCAGTACTGGAACTAAAGACCATTTTTCTGAAAACCACTCGTTTAAAACTTTTTTACTAGCTTATAAGTTTTTCAGATTTTCTATTCTCCAAAATGGTAATAGACCCTGAATTATTCTACAAAATGAAATACTGAGAATATCATAGTTCTTTGTCATGTAACACATGTATGTGGTACTTTTTGGCTTTTGGCTTATGTACACTCTATATGTTCATTATCATCCAGAATGTATACCTTTTGGAATTCTTTAACGAGCTTCAAACATTCTATATTACGTGGATCCACAATTTCATAACTTCCTTTACAACTTCTTTGTAAAGACTGCCAAACAAAATGATTAGCTTTGAATTTTCATATGGTTGTAAATAACATGTCACAAATCACATACCTCGTAGAGTTCATCAGAGATAAATCCCATTCCATGAGAATGTGGAATGCGATGGTTATAATCAAACTCAAAGTCTGTTGTCGGATTTCCAAGCACATAACCCTGTTCTCGGGAGAAAAGAATATTGTTGATTTATAAGTGGAGAAACTGCAATATCAATAGGGATAAATATTCAAGAAGCAACCACATATAAAGGGAACCTGAAGATTCATTTGAGGTTTAAATCCAAGATCATTTCCTGCATCATATAAAATGGAAAATGAGTAATCAAGAAACTGAAACAGAATCGTAACACATCAAGGATTTGAGAAAAAAAAACTCATACCTTTTGAGATTTCTTGAACCGTGGCTGGAATAACCTTACCAGAATAAGAATCCCCGGTAACATAAAAAGGATTAAGAATAAACTCTGTATGCTTGCTTAGCCACTAATGTAGCAATAACAAGAACAAGAAAACACTTGAGAATCATTTAGATAAAAATAAATGTTTAGAGAGACATTTTTTTGTTTTTTTTTTTACCTTACGAAGAAACTCATGGATTCGCTTAGCTTCTATCGAGTCACTAGGCGTATCAAGAAGTTGAGTTGTTGCATAGGAGAAGCCAGTCCCAACAGGCTGATCTAAGAATATTATACTCGCAACCTAAAAGATAATGATCCAAATGTATAAATAATAAGTGCATGTCAAGCCCTTTTTCTCAACAAGATTATCAAAGAATAGACCAAGAATGTTGATCCATGAGAAGAAATTATTATGATGTTACCTTTGTCCATGAGTATGTAGTAGAAACCAAGGTAGGGTTACCTCTAAAGTTACCATCAACCTTGAACATCACAGGCCCTGTTTATTTTATCAGTTCAGGGATTATTTTTTAAAGGGAAATCATACTAAGAAGTTGAATAGTTGAGAGAGTATAGTTCTTCCACTTAGGAAAGGAAGATCATAATTCATCTTTATATATAACGCAAATGAGTCTTTTTATTCATTACCGAATGGATTATTTGACAACACAAAAATAGGTGAATCCATTAATTTTATTAAAAAAAATAAATGATAGTAAGTATATAAATCAAGTTTATTCATGTAAATACATTTTTCCACTTAAAATGAAAAAAAAAAAAAAATCCTTTTCAAATGCTACCTTTCGTAAAGTTTTAGCCAGAACTATTGTATTTACTATTTAGTTAATAGATTATATATAAAATATATATATATCCATAAAAATGACTGAAACAAGTCATAGAATTAAATTGTGACTATGGATTATTTTCAAAGTGTGGTATTTTGGGATTGTCCCTTATAAATTATCATGCAAATAAAATTATCATGCAAATAAAATTTTGAGTATACCTACGGATTATTTTCTGGAGGCCTTTAGCATGAAATCCCGGGTCAACCAAGTCATTAAAATCTCATGCAAAGGTAGATAAATTTTAATTATATATTTATTTTTTGTCAACAGTTATTTAATAATCAAATGGGTTCAGAAATCCAAACCGGGAATTCAAAGCTTACCAATACTATGCGGATAACTTACTTTTATTTTTATGTAACCTCAAATGATGTAAACCCTCAGTAAATATACACATACATACTCTGTATCCAACAGAAATCTGAGTTTTCATGTTCATCTCCTCTATGTTGGATATATATATGTAACATAACTCTTCTAGCTAGTAATACAGTTTCAAATACCAAAATTTTGAGTACCATATATAACAATGTGTTTGTACCAAAACAAAATCATAGTTATAGAAGTTACCGATTTCCCAAAGAAGACCAGTGACCGAAGAGCAACCAGGTCCTCCACTTAACCAAATAAGAAGAGGGTCTTCTTTTGGATTCCTCTCAGATTTGATGAAATAGTAAAACAATTGCACTTGTTCTTCTTCACCAACACCAATATACCTTCATGCACAAACACTTGTTATATCATATTTACCACAGAGAGAGAGAAAAAACAATGAAAGATCACATGAGAAAGACCACAAACAAACCCGGTTTCGAGCTCGAAAGGAAGAGGATCTTCAAAACCAGGAAGAGATTTCACAATGGAGGCAGAATCAATATGTGAACTCAAGATAAGTAACAGAACCAGTAACAACTTCTTAACCATCTTTAATGTTTCTCGTTCTTGTCTTGTGAAGAATATATCCTTTTTTTTCTCGATGTGAAGAATATATCTAATATATTTATACTAGAAATATAAACTAAATATAAAATGTTTTTGGAATTAATAGAAAAAAAATATCAAAGGCAACGACAAGAAACTAAAGTGGATTTATATTTACACATCGATAATAGAAGTGAGCTGCCAAGTGGTTGGTTTACTGTTTCAAGATAATGACAAAACACAAAATACCAATTCAACAAAAAATGTTATATTTCAATTTCACACATTTCTTGTCTAAAGACTTGTGATTATAAAACTTCCAACTAATTAACCCTATGCCACTATAACCGAAGATTATTAATCACACCAACTAATTTATTTGTTCAGAAGAAACGTGAAATTTTGCTAAGCTAATAACAAAACTTAGATAGTTAAATTTTTCATCAGTTAAATTTTTTAAAACTTTTTAAGTTCTTAGGGAAGTAGTTAGTTGATCTAGTGGTTTTGAAGAGGTCCCTAGTTCGAATTACTTGTGAAGAAAGTTATATTATTTACACATTCTTAAGTAAATAATTAAGATTGTGAGAAATATATCATATTAATGGAACTCTTTCGGCCAATGGTACTCAAAGTTTCACCCTTCCAATTTTCAAAGACCAATTTTGTGTCACAAATACTACTTTTCGTGCAAACATTTGGAGAGATCAGATGACATAATATTTGCGAAAGCTATAAGCAGACAGGACCGTTCCATGCGGTAGACCATTTCTCTGCCCACACACCAACTTGACCATGGTCACAATGGAATGTCTGAACAAACGAGGTCAACTTATGTTCAGGTTGTTTAACATTATTTCCGCCTACAAAGTCTGTTTATTTAGGCACAATTCCATTAACAGCACGAGAGAGAGAGCCCTAAGTAAAGCCCCAAACAGGGCCAAATAAGTACAGCAAAAAGTATGCCCGTCTCATGGTCATCGATCATAAAAATTGCCATAACGAGCAAACGTAATATTCTTTCAAGTTGAAGCTGACAATTTCATGATGAAACTTTGTAGCTTAATGTAGCAGTAGAGAAGATTTATTACATCAAGTAACCCCTTAAAATTGGTCGAAGAACAAAGAAGAGCAAACAAACATAGCATTAAAATTAAAAAGCCTACAATCCAAAAACAAGAGTTAAGTCTTAACCTTCTCACAATAGGTTGACAAATGTTTCGCCTCCCTTTATTATATTCTTGTTCATATCAAACAAACTCTTACTGGAGACCTTGCCGGCTTAACCAAACATTATTCATCGGTGGGTCAAGAGTGAGTGAGTACTCTTGATAGTGTGGTAAAGCGCGGCTAATGCAGTAACCGAGGTGATGACCGGAAGTTGCTGCTGTACATGGAAAATAACTTGATAGAAACTCGGGTAAGTAAGGCAGATCATACCCATTTTCAGGTAGAGAAGATAGCCGGCGAAAGTGACTCCAGTCAAGTAAACCCCCGAGATTCTGTTGAAAATCGATAACATGGAGTTCATCTGAGGCTGGTAAACTGGAAGATGAGGAGATAAAGGGCGAAAGCTCTTGACTTTTGGTTCCTCCTGTGTTGTTATCTTTATATCCCCCGAGACTGTAGAGAACATGTGTTTCGATGTTCCCAGACCAAGAGCTCGGACAGATTGAGACATAGTTTTTAATCGCTTGAATAGGTAAGACAAAGATAAGCATAAGTTACCCTGCTCTTACACATTACAAAGTTAAGAAACACTCAATGTGGACAAAGTCATCTTACCTCTTTCTCTTCTCTGGTGGCATCGTTTGTGTTGGTAGAGCCCAAACCAGTACCAAGAATGTCATTCACAACAGGTTTCGACCTATAAAAGAAAACAATACACATTCAAATATACACTCACGTAGCGATTATGTAGGTATTCGCCTTAACAAGAAGCAAACGAAACCTACCCGAAAGCTCTACAGAAGCTTGCATAGTGTTGACCAGTGTAGGAACTAGCCGGTTGAGCATTACCAGCAAGCTGCAGACAAAAACGTTTCAAGATCCGTTACGAAAAACACTTTCACAACGCATATGCAAATAAACAAAAAGATCTTTATAATTCTCTTCGTCCGAATATTTTGTACTAATTTAAGCTAAGCTGCAAGCATTTTTCAACCAACCAAATTCAAACATTCAGAAAATGCTATATACAGATTTATACCTATTACATAATCTTAAGTTGTCGATATTAGTATATGATACGATTAAAAGACTATCATAATTCACCAAAACCTGCAAATGAATATACAATCCGTTTCATTCCCTAAGTACTTCCCGTGAAACGAAGCATAGCTCAAATGATATAATCTTGAAGAAGGACAAAACCAAGAACGAATCGCAAATTTCCTCGATCTATCAACTATTTAACCGAGAATACGCAATCATAGAGTGAAAATGTACCGATTTGTAGACAGAAAGAGGCGCAGAGACGACGTCGCGACGGCGAATCGATCGGAGAAGAGCCGTGGCTGCCATAGATTGAATCAGATCAGTATCTGTAGCCCTCTTCCTGCGAAAACTCGAGAAATCAGAAATGGGATCTCGATTAAATCAACCCTAAATTAAATTAAAAATAAAATGAATTAAAGGGTAATTTCGTAAACTATATACTTTCCACTAACTTATCCGCACGTTTCTCAATAAGTTTTTTTAAGAACCTCTGGCTCGTCTAGCGGGTCCTTTGATTTTCAATTGGATAATTTGGATATGGCAATTTTGAACCGTTTCTCATAACAATTACAATCACATAACACAGATTTTGGTAAAGAAATGTCAAAGTTTTGTTCAGTACAAAAGCTTATTTAAGGAACAGATCCATCGATCGCTGTTCTTAATGCAAAAGTGATTGCTGTTGTAAGGCAAAAGTTTCCCTCGGACCCATGATCTAACCTAATCTCGTAAACCCAAATGACAAGAAATTACGTAAACTCCTTCACTTTATTCACTTCTTCACTTCCTCGTACTCTGCCTCTGGAGCTTGATCATTGCCTCCCTGAGAACCTCCTCCTGGTGTTGAGCCGCCACTGGAACCACCACCTGACATGTGCTCACCGATCTTTGAAACGGCTTTGTTTGCAGCATCAATCTTGGCCTTGATCTCATCGATGTTATCTCCAGCTGAAGCGCTCCTTAGATCCGCAATAGCATCTTCAATCTCCTTGGCGACTTCACTCGGGATCTTCTCTCTGTATTCATTAAGACTCTTCTCTATGCTGTAAATGGTTGTGTCGGCTGTGTTCTTGGTGTCTATCAGGTCTTTTCTTTCTTTGTCTTTCTGAGCATGCAACTCTGCTTCCCTCACCATCTTCTGGATATCATCCTCTGACAGCCCACCAGATGATCGGATCGTGATCTGTTGTTCCTTACCAGTTGTCTTGTCCTTGGCAGAAACAGTGACAATGCCATTGGCATCGATGTCAAACGTGACTTCGATCTGAGGGATTCCTCTTGGTGATGGTGGAATGCCTACTAAATCAAACTCTCCCAAGACCTTGTTGTCTGCTGCCATTTCACGCTCCCCTTGAAGCACTTTGATCCCAACTTGTGTCTGATTGTCGGCTGCAGTGGAGAACACCTTCAAAAAAAAAAAAAAAGGAGAGAATCAACATTTTTGTAAAACTCTGACCAAAAAGTCGTAGCAATCACTAACCTGAACCATATCCATCACTTAGCACAACAAAGAAATGTATTTTCACCCTTAACTAACAGTATTAGAATCAATGCTATTAAGAGTAACTCGAGCATGCCTTGCTAGGAAACTACAGATCAAACTAGATAGGTGGATTATAAAACCACTATCTCAATTTCTCTTTCCCGGTTACTAAATGACTTTCAATTAAAATGCCAAATATTTGCCAGCCATACCTGACTCTTCTTTGTGGGAATGGTTGTGTTTCGGGTAATCAGCCTTGTAAAGACGCCACCAAGAGTTTCAATACCAAGGGACAGAGGTGTGACATCTAGAAGCAGTAATTCTTTGACATCACCACGAAGGATACCACCTTGAAGTGCAGCTCCCATAGCAACAGCCTCATCAGGATTGACACCTTTGCTAGGACTCTTTCCGAAGATTTCAGAGACGACAGATTGTACCTTGGGGACACGAGTCATTCCTCCAACTAAAAGAACCTCATCAACTTCCTTAGCACTTATACCAGCATCCTTGAGACAGTTCTTGCAAGGATCACGAGTCCTTTCAATCAAGTGGTTCACCAGAGCTTCGAACTTTGACCTTGTTAGGGTAATGTTGAAATGCTTCGCTCCAGATGCGTCAGCTGTGATAAATGGCAGATTGATTTCAGTTTGAGAAGTTGATGACAGTTCAATCTTTGCTTTCTCAGCAGCTTCCCGAAGTCTCTGCAGAGCAAGTCTGTCTTTGGCGAGATCAATTCCCTCAGTGCTCTTAAACTCACTCACCAAGAAGTCTAGCAGAGCATTATCGAAATCCTCTCCTCCTAAGAAGGTATCACCATTGGTGGCTTTAACCTGAAAAAGCAAATTAACAATAAGAAAGATGCTCAGACAAACGCCAACAGAAGACCTGACAAACATAACTCATTTTAGATATATTTACCTCGAACACTCCATTAGAAATCTCCAAAACAGATACATCGAATGTACCACCACCAAGATCAAACACAGCAATCAAACCCTCCTTGTTAGTCATTCCATAGGAAAGAGCAGCAGCTGTAGGCTCATTAATAATCCTCTCTACATCAAGACCAGCAATTCTACCGGCATCTTTGGTTGCTTGTCTCTGAGCATCATTAAAGTAAGCCGGAACTGTAACAACAGCTTTCTTAACCGATTTTCCAAGGTAAGCTTCGGCAGTCTCTTTCATCTTCGTCAACACAAACGCTCCAACTTGACTAGGAGAATACTGCTGACCATTGGCTTCAACCCAAGCATCACCATTAGATGCCCGCACAATCTTGTATGGCACCATCTTCATTTCTTTCTGTGTCTGTGGATCGTCGAATTTCCTCCCAATCAAACGCTTCGTTCCAAACAGTGTGTTTGTTGGATTAGTCACGGCTTGTCGCTTAGCTGGTGTACCCACAAGAAGCTCTCCTTTCGGGTTGAACGCTACAACTGATGGAGTGGTTCGAGCACCTTCAGCGTTTTCAATGACTTTCGGGTTCTACAAATCAGATTTAAAACACAAAGTTAGATCAAAACATTTCAATCTCAGAAAAATCAAGAACCATATGTAATCACTATCTCACCTTCCCTTCCATGACTGCAACACAGGAATTTGTGGTACCCAAATCAATACCAATGACATCGTTACCAGCAGGCTTTGAGCTGAATCAAGTAGAAGAAAACTTCAGAACATAAACATAGCAACATCTCAGAGGTAGCACATAAATGGAAGGTGATAATTATCGAATACCTAAACGCTCTGGAGAAATTTCTCCAGTTCTGACCAATATACGTGCCGTTCAATGATGTTTTCCCGCTGCTCGATAGCTGCAACAAAAGTGACTATATCATTTCAAGCAATGAACTACAACAAATGGGTCAATTCAGACACGAAATCGGTTTCACTCGAATTCCCAGTTTCTTCTACAGATCTCGTGAAGACAGAAGAAGATCGCGTGAAGGTTAGAGGACTTACGCATCTGTAAGCTGAGAAAGGAGCAGAAGCGACTTCACGGCGTCGAAATGAACGGAGAAGAGCTGCAGTAGCCATGGATTTTAGATTCAAGAGGGATTATAGATCAGTGAAGAAGGTGCAAAATGATGCGATGAAGTTGGCGAACTGTGTAGGATTAGGGTTTAGGGTTTTTGAAGGTACGAAAATGGAAAAGGTGTCTAGAGAAAGAGAGAAGGTTCTAGATCGATGATACTTCTCGACGTCGCCGATGATAAACTAATGCCCAACTAAAAATACACCCAAACGACGGCGTTTCACCAAGCTCGAAAAGCGTGAATGTGAGACCAAGCACTAGGACGAGCTATTGCCACGTGGAAGACAGAGAATCGTTTGATCTGTTAACTCTGGACTTAAATAGCTTTGCAAACATAGCGTACTAAAAATCAGTTTCAGAAAATAGAAGGACCGATTAAAGTCAAAAAAAGTTTTACAGAATACAGTGTACATCTGCTTTTCTTCACTTCTTTCTAAGCCGTTGGATCTCATAGCTTTAACCACTGGGGTGAGCAAACCAACAAAACCAAATTTAAACCACAAAGTGCTTCCTTCTATAATAGGAATGATTACCTTATCAGCATCACCCCTCTCTGACCACAACACTTGCCATTGGATTTTTGACTTTGGCCTCTAATGTTTTAGACCTGAGCTTCGAGATAGGTTGCAGTGGGATGTTTCATGGTGGATTGTTGGAGATCCACTGATTATATTCATCCATTCTTATGATAAACGAGCTTGAACACGAAGTTCCACCTCCTCCGTACGCCTTTTCCCAAAATTAAAGAAAAAAAACATTGAACATATAAGACTGATTGATCATTTTACACACAAAAACAAAAAAAAAAAATTTGTATACATCTCGAATTTCGAAGCAAACAAACCTTTGCAACTTCAGATGTATCGGTTATATCATCGGTACTTCTCAAGCACATTTTGAGATTATTCCGTTGCATGAATGTAACAGCTCCTATTGGCCTGGTTTCAAAGAGATGTTACGGACTTACTATTCACAATTTGTCATACCAGAAAAAACGTAAAATTACCTCAGACCAGCAGCAGCACTCTGGAGACTAAGTAGCTTGCCAAGTTCATCACTTAGTCCATGGTTACCATCTGCACGCATTCCCTAAACGTAAAACAAGATATACTCCAAGTCAATCAGTAAGGTTTGAAACAAAGAGGATTCTGATGCAACAGAAATTCTTTTTACCAGGCACTCTCCATAAAACCCTTTTCCTAATCTGATTTTGAGAATTTTATTCAGCTTCAGCAACTTCTTTGCGGCATCAAGCCGAGATGAAAAATGTGAATTCCCATTACCAATAAGGTCCTCCGAACTTATTCTTAACAACTGTATCATAGGGACATGGAATAAATTAGCCAAGGACTTCCTCAGATTCAAAAAGAAAGCATGATTTTCACTGAGGGAAATCGAAAAGAGCATCATACCTGTTCATACATGTAAGGATTAATTATACAGTTGATCCTTGAACGCCAATCCTTGAGTCCATAGCTGAAAGCCTTGATATCAGGTAATTTCCCTCTTCGAAGATCGATATCTTCGACGTAATCAAGAACTGATTCAACCCGAAGTTTCTCTGCAACATCTAGCAAACTTAGAGCTTCCCCCTAGCCAGAATACAAAAACATAGAATGTCATGAGAAAACACCAATCAAAGCAGAGTCATTATACATTATCCTAATCCTTACTAACCTCGGACGAGCTCTTATCGGTGAGTTTACCAGAGAAATATTCATACACAGCCTTTGAGCTACTCTTTTCAACATCAACATTAATCTTAATCCTCTCCTTATCCTCTTTAACTAATCCAATACCAGTCAATGCCGAGTTCCGGTGATCGAAACATATAATCCTAAACCCCATCACAACGATATTAAAACCACATTTCGAACCAAAAGAATTCGTAAATTCAACATCACTGAAACATACTCGCAATCTGTATTCCGGATAATCGATGAATCAAAGTCTTTCGGAACAACAAAATCGAGCAGATAACATCTCTCAAACCTCTCCAAACACAAATCTTCAACACTGCAAGATTTTTAAGAATTCCCAGTTTTTGAATCAGAATTTTCACAAATTGAAATGTAACATTAAACCCTAAACCAATTCAAATCAGATCAAACACGAAAAGAACATTTCTATTGCAACAATCGATACGAGAAGAGAAGAGAAGAGAAGAGAAGAGAAATGTTTAACCTAAACGGTACGACGGAAGAAAACGGCAAGATGAGACAAGGAAGACGAAGGCGAGAGTGGTAGAGATGAGCAAAGAGAGCCGAGAAAGCGCCGGAGAAGGAAGGGTAATTGTATAAAACTAAGTTTGGTACTTTCTCTTCCACTGCATTGGCTATGGCTTCGAGTGCAGCGTCTGATCGGAAACTTCGTGTAGCTTTAAATTGGAGTTTGAATGAAGTAGAAATCGCCGGCAGAAATCTCACGGGGATTCGCCGGGAAATCATCTCCGATTGAAATCTCACGGAGTTCGCGAACATGACTAAAAATTAAAATTGGACTTTTGGATAATTGGGAGGCCCATTAAGCCCAATTAAATAACACAAGTAAAAAAAAAAAAATTATGGGGCGAGAGAGGCTCGAACTCTCGACCTCAGGATCACTCGTAGCTATGAGACCTACGCGCTAGCCAACTGCGCCACCGCCCCATATTGTTGATTACTAATTTAAATAATTATTATAGTTTAATGTTAATTAAAATACAAGTTGAACAAGTGTTCAAGGCTTCAAGCAATATACAAAACGCCAAACAACTTAGTAACTAGTTGTATGGACTGAGATTTACGGTTACATATACTCTTAGAGCACCAGTCCAACAATTGAATCTTTTGCCAGTTTCTTAAAATTATTTTACTAATATTTTTGTATACAATTAAGGAAGAAATTAAATACTTAATAACTGATAAAAATAACTTAAACCATTCTCATTCTTCTCTTCCTTCTCTTTGAAGGTGGTCTATAAGTCTTAATTTACTCTCTTGCTCGTCAAGAGACAAAAAAGAATAACATGACATTATAGAAAAGACAAAGTAATATTGAAGATCTCAAATATTTCCAGCAAGAAAAATCCAAGAGAAAGCTGATAAGATGATTTTGAAGAAACAAAACAACTAAAGAGTCAGTTTGATGACAAACTAAAACAGTTATAATTGATTGAAAACAAGATTTGTTGACGCGGAAACGCATTAGTTTAGGCGGCCAACTTGGAATCAGCTGGACTCTTCTTGCAATGAGACAGCATATCCATGTAGAATTGGCACTTACTGATGTCTGACTCGTTCTCATTGAGACACTACACACACAAACAAAACAAACAAGATAAGCTTGAAAGTTATATATTAAGATCCGACAACATAACAAAATAGACCAAATCATTGGAGTCAAAGCAAGTCTAGCTAAGGTGTTGCTAACGTATGCAAAAACTATAACAATCATGATCTAAGTCAAACGCATTCAAGAAAACCCATATATACAAATTATCCATACTTCAATGACTTAGTTTTTCATCCAGTGTTCGAGAAATTATGATATGCATCAAAATAAATATTTAAATGTTCAAAGATAATATATACTATACAAGATAAAAGGGATTGACTTACATCAAAGAAAGATTTGGCGTGAGTGTGACATGAGCTAGGACCGAGGATTTTTTCAAACGGGGTTGGAGCTTTGGTTGCTACGGGAGCTTCGACAGGGGCTGTCTCGGAGACCACCTTTGCGGAATCAGGACTCTTCTTGCACTGAGACAACATTTCCATGTAGAATTGGCACGTACTGATGTCTGCCTCGTTCTCGTTGAGACACTACACACAAACAATTAATGTTCGAATAGGCATCAAAATAAATGTTTCAAAGATACAATATATATATACAATATAAAAAGGCTTGACTTACATCAAATAAAGATTTGCTGTAAGTGTGACATGAACTAGGACCCATGATTGTTTCAACCGGGGCTGGAGCGGAAATTGCAGCTTTGGTTGCAACGGGAGCTTCGACAGGGGAAGCCTCAGAGACCACCACCTTCACGGTTCGTGGACCAAATATTCTTCTCCCGAGTTCATAACCATAACTCCATAAAAATCCTAATTCCGAGGGAAAAAATGGTCTTACATTCACAAGAATTGAATCACAACCAAATCAATAACTAAATGAAAATTATCTAAAAACAACAACACAAATAAAGAAAAGCTTAAACGCAATACCATCAAAAAAAGAAGAATCACTGCTGCGCCTGCGCGGAGTAGACCAATCTGAACAACCATGAAAAGCAAATTATAAATCTCAACCGCCATAACCATAAGAGAATGTAACAACCTCCATACAAAACTAAACAACCAGAAATATTACTAATTAAGGTGAAAAATTTACCACTCTTAGGAGATGAAGTGTAGCTTGAGGTGTAGCTTGGAGTAGATGATTTTTCTGAACAACCAATAAAAATTTGGTTTCACATAAATCTTACGACGATAAGTACCGCAAGAGATCATCAAAGTAAAGTACATAGAGTAGTATCAGTATCCTAAACAACTAGAGAAGTATTAGAAGCTATGAAACAACAAGAAAAGTACCCTAAAATTACAATCTTCGTTATAACTTATAAGTACTATACCGCAAAAATAACCAGAGATATTGCTGAATGTGAAAATTTAATTACCAGTCTTCGGAGATGAAGTGTGGCTTGTGGTGTAGCTTGGAGTGGATGATTTTTCTGAAAAATTAGTAAAAAATTTACATAAATCTCACAAAGATAAGTAGCGTAAAAGATGATCAATTTATGTAGAACATGCAAAGAGAAGATACAATAAATAATCCATTACAAAAAAAGAATAATAATAAAAACTATGGTCGAAGAATTGAAATTTACTAGAAGACGAGCTGCTTGAGCTTGAAGATGATGATGATCGAGGAGCTGTAGACGATGTAGCCTCCGTTTTTCTTCCTGCACAAACCAACAAGAGAATCATAAACAAATCTCTTATAACTTCATTGAAGAGAGCCTCTCTATTTAAGACACAAACATGCTCATGACACAAATGGCATTATTATATAATATCATCAATAAACAACAATCCTTGAATACTTTATTACAAAAACAACATGTATAGAAGAGAAGCATACCAAAACCCTAACCTAACCTCAAACGTGTTGAAAAAAAACAAATTTTACATCTGAATTTTTTAGAAATATATAGAAAGCGAAATCTCACTTCCGTGTCTCTCTCTAGGCATTGTGAAAGGGTTTAGAAGGCGATGAGAGGAAGAAATATCAAAACGCTTTTGTTAACGACAAACCAAAAATATATCGAGAAGGAGATGATTGTTTATAAAGAGATTAGAGGACCTCTTGAAAAGAGAAAATATACTTGCCCTACACGTTTTTTCTTGTGCCTCAAGCCAAAAGAGACAAAAAAATTAATGTGACGTTATCTTTAACACATCTCGACTTTAATATATCCAATGATATTAGTTAATTCACTAGGATTTTGTTTAATTCTTCACTTGTATATATGACATTTAATTTATTTTAATTTGATAATTTTATCGTTCCAATGATTACGTTATGTCATGACTTAGCCATTTAGTTGTACCACCGATGCGTAAAAGTCGAGTAAATCCAGATTTTGGTGACAAATGCACTTTTAAAATTTTATTTATTTAATTTTTGAATCTCTGTTTTCCTTAATACAAAAGACAAATAAACTCATAAACGAGTAAAATTGATGGATATTAACAAAATGGTGACCAAGGAAACACCACACCATAATGAGTTAATGACTATAATTGGCTCTTCTCTCTCTTAAGCAATAAGTAAAAGAAACCACGATCACAAAAAAAGACACCAGATTCTGTTCAGTAGCTGCGTAATACACTTAAGCAGCTAACATGGAACCAGAATTCTTCTTGCACTCAGACAACATGTCCATGTAGAACTGGCACTTGCTGATGTCGCTTCCGAAATTGTTAACACACTACAACACACAAACAAAGGAAAAAACGTCTCAGAGTCGACCAGATAAACCTCTAAAAACCATGGAGTCAACAATAAGGTGGATCACAACAACGCATCATGGTCTGTGTATTCATTCTCTCCATAATATCTACATGAGTAAGATGAACGGAAGCAATTTTCGATTTGCTACCTACTTGTCCTTCCATTTCACTGAATATGTGAACGCAGATCTAACCAAAACATGACTGATATACAAACTAGGTTCCAATTCATTCACATTCCTATTGCTAAGCCTAGGCTGAGAACAGGACAACAAGGAGGCCTAGACTTTTCTCATCTAATTTTTAGCAAATAAAGATAGGAAACAGTACGAGCAAGGTTTATTAACTTACATCTTGGAAAGCCTTGGACTGCATGTCACAAGATCCAGAACCCATGCTGGTTGGAACAGGGGAAGCAGCGGCAGCCTGAGATGCAACAGTTTCGTGCTGAATGGTTCTTGGTCCCATCACGGAATCCACAGCCCTGTGCGCAATTGAACTTCCAGTACCAAAAGCCATACCTAGCTCCAAACAAACAACAAGATCAGGATCAACCAAATCTACGAAAACAAACCAAAAGAAACAGGTGAAAGCACATACCTTGAGCTATGGTTGAGCCAATACCTCCAAGCATAGAACCACCACCACCACTAGCTTGAACTGGTGCTGGAGGAGGAGCATGATTAACTAAAACCCACAAAACGAAAAAGCCATA
Organism: Odontarrhena argentea; assembly: GCA_900406245.1. Classification (NCBI taxonomy): domain Eukaryota; kingdom Viridiplantae; phylum Streptophyta; class Magnoliopsida; order Brassicales; family Brassicaceae; genus Odontarrhena; species Odontarrhena argentea. The sequence continues at coordinate 93,965 of OVAF01000035.1, forward strand.
TTAACACAACAGGGGGAAATCTACAAACATAACATCGCATAACCAAAACTATGAAATTTACCTGTTTGAGGAGGTGGGCCACGAGCGGCTGCAGGACGAGGACGAGGAGCAGATCTTCCTACAAAACCCACAAATCAAAACCACAAAAAAATTCAATTTCCTTTCTTCATCACCATAGACATAAACCCCAAATCATGCTCTGCCTCAACATATAGCTTCAACAATCATAAATCTTCTTCAAATTGGAACAAACAACCCAAACCGTAACATCACAAGAGACAATTTATCACAAACCAAGGAACAAATGAAAGACTACACAAACTAACTATACACATGCTCCCAAATACTAAAATCTTATTCACCACAAACATAAACCCTGATTCATGTTATGCCTCCAAATAATCACATATCTTCTAATTAATAGTTACTAAATCGTAACATCATAAACCCAGCAACAACAAATGATAATCTACACAAACAAAACAATACCCATGCGCAAAACCTACAATACCCAAATGTGAAGGAAGAGATCTGAAATTAGGAAAGAGCAGACTCACCTCCGGAGCTACGGCGAGGCATTTTTGAGATTTAGACGGTGATGATATGAAGAATTTTCAGACAAAACCGAGAAACTTTTTTCTGTTACTGAAACCTCAGGAGACAAATTTATAAGAGGAACCACAACATAATCAGATGAGGCTAAGACCACGGGATGATATACTCGTGTAAGAGACTGATTGGTTGCAATTTGTGAATGGAACTCTCTAGATGAGAATATTCCGTTGCACGGTCATTTTGCTTGCTCCCCAATCCGAAAAATATAAACACGCCGAATTTGGGCTTTGACTGGCCCATTCATATTTCAACGTTTCCAGATTATTTATAATTTCAGAATATTCATTAGAATTAATTATTATTAATTTGGTATACAGACGTGTTTCTCTTTTGGTGAATTTGGTAAATAAATAAAAAAAATTATTAAGAAACTAACCCAAAAATCTAGATCCCACGATTGAGATCTTGCCACAAATGGGAGATTTGGTTATTTTTTTGAATTTTAGTTCTTTAATTTCTCTTCTTTTTTCTTCCAACAATATTAAAAATAGCTTCACATAAAATAAAATATAACATAAAACTCTTTTATATTTATGTACAACATTAAATTAATAAAAAAAATTGGTAATTTGTTATTTCTTTTGGTATAGCCAAAAGAGAAACGAACACAAATGTAAATTTGGTTTTGTTCAGATATCACTGATGAGACAATGATCATGTCACTTCTTTCCAAAAAGTCGGATGCACAATTCGCTTATAATTAAAGATCATCAAATGATAGATTACAACGCGTATTTTAGACTAATAATAAAAGATGAGGGTGGAGTTTTCTCAAATATTAATGGAGGATCTCATACTCAAAACATAATTTGTACTTATTTTGCTCGCATGAATTAATGTTGTTGTGAGCTTGCTTAATTTGAAACATAAGTTAAAAAAGAATGTAATAAGATGAAAATTACCTTTCTCTTTTTTGCAAGTTACACATAGAGGTTCTCTTGTTGGAAGATGAGTAAACATATAGAAAGGTTTCCGAAATTGATCTGTCACTCGCGCACATCCACAATTTCGAAAAGATCCAAAACCGGTTGCAGAAATAAGATGTAACTTATCATCAAACGGCTGTTTGTGGACATTCTCAAATTTGGGTTTGAATGTAGTCGGAGTGATTTTTTCCTATATAATTTTCGTTTTTTTTTTACTTATAATTTTTACTTTAGGACAAAAAAAAAAAGAAAATAGAGATTTAGTCATTTATTACTTCTTATAGAAAATTATTTCAAGTTTTTCTTTTTGTTTACTCTTTTTGAAGCTAATAAAATGATTTAGAAAAAAAAAAAAATCAATGTACATATAATTATTTGTTCCTATACCCTAATTCTCTAACAGAAATTGAAACATATACCAAAAAAGTTTAGAATTTGAGAAATACCTACTTTTTTATAAATGACAGTTGATATCGTGATATTGATTCAAATTATAAATTTATTCACATGCATTATAAGGATAGATTCAAAAATTAAGATATAAAAGGTCCCTAAATTTAACATCGAGGAGATAAAAATAGAACATGTAATTACATTTCTCCTATTTGCAATCACTTATATTGCAATCGATCCAAGATTATCTAAATTCTTAAAATATCAAGGAATATATATAAGCAATGTATTATAATAAGTAGATGCAAAAAAAATCTATAAACAACACAAACTGAAACAAAATCAACCAATGTCATAGGTAAGACGGGCAGAAAAAGCTAAACTTCTGTTCTTTTAAAATTGTATGGTAAAAAAATATCCAATAGAAAAAAGAAAAGAATCACTTGCAATTTGAGAAATCTCAGAAGAGAAAGTTATCAATTTTCTGCAGCAGCACTTGCAGCACTCAAGTCCACAGACAAATCAAGAGTCTGCAAAGAAAGAAAGTAGTCTCAATACTCAAAACTGATAACTTGTGAACCAAGAAACTTGGTGATGAGGTTTTTGTATACCTTTCCAGTGATCTTGGTGTACATCTCAAGTACATCATCAACTGTACTCTCGAAATGTGTTGTTGCATCATAAGTCTGATAAGAAAAAATAATAAAAAGACATTAAAAAGAAGAAATCCAGACATGTAAGAACAAAATTAACTTCAAATTGTATGTCTGTGTTTTGATACTAGTCTTACCCCGGAGATGAAACAGTTATCTTCTACTTGATTATTAGTCGGAACGTATTTATCATAACAATGATAGAAGATCTCATCGGTAGATCCGAGCAATTCGATTCCAGGCTTAAGCTCTTCCTCTGGATTGTCAGTTTCAGCTTCTGCAGAGACAAAGGCTATGTATTTGCCTTTTGGGGCTACATTGTGAGCATATGAGCAACAGAACAAGTACCTACAAAAATCAAGAAATTTGCAGATTCATCTTTCATATTGTTTTCGAATGAATGTAAGTAAGTTCGAGCCAAGTTTCTACAATTGAATGCGTTTCTTGATTATGATCTCTTACATGTCTGATTTGCGGCTGAGTTGCTTTTGAGGAAGAATGATTTGGACCGAATGAGCATCATTGGTGTCTGGAATAGGATGGCTCATTATACATACGGCTCGAGCCACTTTTCCGACTTTCTTAACCTGAAAGACAAGAAAGCCGTCTTAGCTAGATAGTACAAACACTTAGCAGTTTATGCAGGGGATATAGGTTAATGGTTACCTTGTCAGGCAAGTAAGAAGGGTCACAAACAACTTTCTTGCATTTAGCAGTTTCTCCTGCAGAAGTGACACCAATAGCTTTTCCAGAGCCATCAAACTCTACCTGTTACGGATGTAATGTTAAGATTCATAAGACTGTATGATCTCTTACATTTCTTAATAATGAGATTTCGATAAGATTAGATAAAAAAAAGACTAGATTATTGGTCTACCTTGCATTCAGGCTTGTTGAGCATATACGTCCCACCGTACACAGCGCTCAAACGCGCAAAAGCCTAAGACAGAAAGAAAGATTTGATACAGAGAATAAGGTTGTAATTAAGCAAGAGGAAACCTTAGATGATGCATGAGAATAAAATGAATAGGAACCTGTGGCAACTCTCCTAGACCGTACAATGGATAGATGTAAGGAGAACCTCCTTGGAATCGAGCAAGAGATTCCGCATAGAGCTTAACAAAACGAAAAAGTACATTGACATCAAAACATTCGATTTATCGAAGAAAAAAAAAAAAAAAAAAATTTTACCTTGANAAAAAAAAAAAAAAAACATTTTACCTTGATTCTCTTAACAAAATCAATGGCGGGTTGATCCAAGTAGTCATCATCATTGTGAAGCGCTAAAGCATGGCCTATGAAGTCGATGGTATCATCTTCAAGTCCATACTTCCTATTGAAGGTATTGACAAAAACAGAGAGATGAAGCGTGTAACACAAGAAACTAAATGAAGTGACTTGAAATGAAAGAAACAATTTGTTGTACTTACGAGATGATCTCCCTAGCAGTGACTTTGCTAAGGTCAAGCCCTTCATGAGACTTAGGATCCTTCTCATCATAGTCTTGCACATAGATGAAGAACTTTCTCGCCCGTCGCTTCTCAAACAGACCCATCAATGGCGATTTCAGAGCTTCCACATCAGTAGCTGGGACTTTGTAGATCTGAATCACGTATGGGACAAATGAATTAAACTCTCAGAATAATTACATTGTTCTTTAAAGGTATATAGACTTCGATTACTACCTTGCCTTTCTTGTAGACAAAGCTACCATCGACGGCCTTAAAGTTAAGATACTTAGTGACATCGGTATGGATTAAGGTTTTAACAAGGAGTCCATTAGCCATTATGAACTACAAATCAAGAAACCATATTCACCATTAGAAGATTTACATTACAGTTATACGCATTCACATATAATAAACATGCATTTATATAAAGATGTACCTTTGGGATCATATCGACATTGTATTCTCTGCTAGCTCCTAGACTTTCTTGAGGAGAGTCACTTCCCCTGAAACGCTTCCATAGCTGAGTGAGGTTAAGAGAGGTTGATTCTCCTCCATAGTAGTCGTTTCTATCCATATGCAGTACCTATTTTTATAAGATCCCGATACAACAAAATAATAATTTAAATTCATCAATGAATCCACATATTTGAAACCTACATATAGTTTGTATGTGGTTATAGGCACATAGCATTAGGAAAATGCGGTATTAAAACGTCAAAAGATAGCTTATTTGGTGTGATGCATAAAAGCAAAGTAGCATTTGAAACTAAATTGTGAAAGAATATGGTGAAAGAGATATTAACCTTGAGGCCATCAACGGAGAGAAGGCCACTAAGGATACACTCCTTGAGACCAGTCCCAAGAACAATCACATCGTACTCTTCATCCATTTGTTGTAATCGATCTCTTATCGATTAATCGTCTTTAGTTCTTCACCAATCTCTAATGGATTTTGTTTAAACAAGTGTGAGAGAAGAATAAGAAATAGAGGATGATGTGTGGCTGTGAACAAAGTCTTACCACCACCTCCGATCTTACCGTTTAACCCCATGAGAATTTTTTTGATTAAATTGTTGAAACCGTGTTGCTAGGGGATTTATTTGAATGTTGTGGTTCATGTGTAATAAAATTGTGAAAAGCAAAATTTACTGTATTTAGACGAACAGATGGCAAAAAATAAATGTCCAATTACAATGACAATAGTTGATCAGACCCGGTGTTGAAACTCAAACAAATGAGGCCATATCTAAGAACATCAAGTTTGATGTACCAACTAATTCGTAATCTAGTCTTGAATGATAAAAATGGCCATAGCTATTATTATTAAGTCTATTTCGTGACATTAACGATAAAAAATAAAATTACCAATTAGGGAAAACAGTAAATAATATATAATATTTATGGATAGGAGATGTTGTGTGAGTGTCGACAGGACCTAAATTATCAACAGGTTCCCAAGCACGTTGAAAATTCGTCCTAGAGTCGCTCCGCCGTAAAAAGATATCATCGTCGACAGGATCTAAATTATCAACAGGTTCTTACAAATGAATTCAGCCACACGTTCTTAATTATACGATATAACAAAAATCAATATACAATCAACGATCATATTGCGGTACCACCCTAATTCAAATAAAAAGTTAGACTTTTAATTTTTAAATTCGAAATATATATGTTTGCAAAACATTGTCACTTGAACTGTATTTTTTGCAGAAAATCCTGTATCTAATAAATTTTGTAAAATATGATTATAAGTTTATAACAAAGTGAGAGACCAGAAAAAAGTTTATTAAAAAATGAATTTTGGAGAAGTTTTCATGTCAGATTAACGCCCATGTATTTTCAGTAATCCCCAAAAAGTTAAAAAGAGCAAAACAGAGAAACGAAGATATGGTCGGCGGCGACGACGAGGGCGGTAACAGATCGGAGGCGGATCAGTTACTAGAAACATCGATCGGAGAAGCTATTAGCTTCAAGTGAGTTTGAAGAAGCAAAAACATTAGCAATCCGAGCATGCAAATCCGACCCATCTAAAACACATGCAGCAGACTACATCCTCGCCATCTCCGACACTCTCCTCGCCGGAGACTCAAAACCACCGAACTGGTACGCTATCCTCCGACTCGTCCCTCTAACTCAAAACCCAGAACACATCTCGATCCAATACCGTAGACTCTCGCTTCTCCTCAACCCCAAAGTCAATTGTCGCCCTTTCGCTGATCAAGCTCTTAAACTAGTCTCTGATGCTTGGTTTGTCCTCTCTGATCCACACAAGAAAGCAATGTATGACCAAGAATTACAATTGAGCCAATCTGAGACATTACAGAACAGAGCTGAGATGTCGGAGAGTGTTGTGGATACGAGGTTTTGGACAGCTTGTCCGTACTGTTTTGGACTTTTTGAGTATCTTAAGTGTTATGAGGAATGTGTATTGAGGTGTGAGTGTTGTGAGAGAGCGTTTGAAGCTGTTAAAATTACGCAAACGCCACCTGTGGAGAGTGATGGTGGTGGTGAAGGTGTTTACTTTTGGTCTTGGGGTTTGTTTCCTTTAGGGGTTTTAGGCTATGGTAGAAATTTCGGTTGGTCTCCGATTTCGCAACTCTGTGTTTGTCCAACGGAAAAATTTGATCAGGAAGGAGATGTGAAGGTTTCTACGAGAAACTGTTGGGATGATGATGAGTGTGTTGTGATTTCTGATGATGATGATGATGACATGTATGTTGTGATTTCTGATGATGATGGTGGTTAGAGGGATGATGCGAAGAAAGGTGGATAATTGCTTACCATTAGCATTACTTTCTGTTGTATGATAAGGTCAAGGTGCTTAGTGGAAGTAAGGGTTTTTTTTCTGTCTCTTGTTTGTTTTGTGGTTTGCCTTAGAGGCTTAGAGCCTTAGAGCATCACCAATGGTGACTCTTAAATTGAGGTTCTTAAATATTTTAATACTTAATTTTATTATTAATTTATTATAGAAGTTCTTATATTGGTTTTGGGGTTCTTATTTAAGAGACCCATGTAGACTTTAAGAGTCCCAATTGAATTTCTTTTAATTTTCTTCTTTTCTTTTAAATAAGGGTTCTTACAAAGAACCTCCCATTGGGGATGCTCTTAGGTTCCATGAGTTGCTAGTTGATGTTTATAACATCGTAAAAAATTACATGTAGATGGGATCTGTTGATGTATTTTGCTGTTAAATGAACTTTCGGTATATAAACCTCTTTGTACCATGATGTAACATACTGTAGTTAGATATATGGTGGGAAAGGTTTCTAATTTGCTCATGCTTGTGTTGGCTGCACTCGAATGTCTTGTACGGTCTTACCAGCATCGGCCTAAGTTTTAGAAAGCTGCAAGGTAGAAAAAGTTTTAGAAAGTAGCAAGGTAGAAAAAGAAGCTACTACAAGTTTGATGTAAACTAAGTAACATTATGAAAATTGGTCAAAAATAATTTTTAATATTAGCGGCGGCAAATCAAGATCAAGATCTTACGGAGTACACACAACCAAAAAAATAAAAGATCAAAGTCGTTGTGTAGATTACCGGCCAAAGCCTAAACATATTATATGCTCATTTTCTTATTAATGTTTTCATACTAACAACTACCAAATTTATATGCTAGCATTTCATCTTGAAACTAGTTTTGATTATTTCTTTCTTTTGATTCATTAGAACTGTTAATTCAAAAATAATCTATATCCATATATGATGACTACTAGATAATTGATTAACTCTCGCCTTGATTAATTTTCTGTATAATCTTTTGAGGAATTACTCATAATAACTTCAAACTTAGGTTCTTGTTTACAAAAAAGAAAAATAAGATACACATATGACAAAAGCAAGAACACGTAAACACAAAAACCTAAAATTCAACAAGATTGAAAATGACATATTGATATACAGATAGAGAAGTTAAACAAACATATTTGATTCAAAAGGTTTGCAACATATTTTCCCACCAAACTCCACCTGTCTTCTAACTCAAAAACACCTTATAAATAGCCATTCGAATCAAATATCAAAACTCATCACAAACCAAACAACAAACACCACAAAGCAAAAAAAGCATTAAAGAAGAAAACAAGAGTTTCTCAAGCTAGTAAAGCAAACATGGCACATATGAAGAAGAGTCTCTTTGCTCTTCTCCTCTCATCACCACTTCTGATCATCTGTCTTGTTACATTGCTCGCTGATCCGGTTTCAGTTGAAGCTGGCCGGTTATTGGAGGAGATTCCTAAAGTGGAGATACCGAAATTTCCCGAACTACCTCACCCTGAGCTACCTAAATTTGAAGTTCCAAAGTTCCCTGAGCTTCCTAAACCAGAGTTGCCAAAGTTACCAGAATTCCCAAAGCCTGAGCTACCAAAGATTCCGGAGATTCCTAAACCGGAATTGCCTAAGTTTCCGGAGATTCCGAAGCCAGAGTTGCCTAAGTTTCCAGAGATTCCAAAGCCAGAGGAAGCTAAAGTGCCAGAGATTCCAAAACCTGAACTTCCTAAGTTTCCAGAGATTCCTAAACCCGAATTACCAAAGTTTCCAGAGACTCCAAAGCCTGAGGTGAAGTTGATGGAGACTCCAACGCTTGAAGCTCCCAAGGTTCCAGAGATTCCAAAGCCTGAGCTACCAAAGGTTCCAGAGATTCCAAAGCCTGAGCTACCAAAGGTTCCAGAGATTCCAAAGCCTGAGCTACCAAAGTTCCCAGAGGTTCCAAAACCTGAGCTACCGAAGATGCCAGAGGTTGCAAAGCCTGAAGCTCCTAAGGTGCCAGAGATTCCAAAGCCTGAACTGCCAAAGATGCCAGAGATTCAAAAGCCTGAGCTACCAAAGATGCCGGAAATTCAGAAGCCGGAGCTACCAAAGGTTCCAGAGGTTCCAAAGCCAGAGCTGCCCAAGGTTCCTGAGATTCCAAAGCCTGAACTACCAAAAATGCCCGAGATTCAGAAACCGGAGCTACCAAAGATGCCAGAGATTGAAAAACCTGAGGCTCCTAAGGTACCACAAATTCAGAAGCCTGAGCTACCAAAGATGCCAGAGATTCAAAAGCCCGAGTTACCAAAAGTCCCCGAGATTCCGAAACCTGAGCTACCAAAGATGCCAGAGATTGCAAAGCCTGAAGCTCCTAAGGTGCCAGAGATTGCAAAGCCTGAATTGCCAAAGATGCCAGAGATTCCAAAGCCTGAATTGCCAAAAATGCCAGAGATTCAAAAACCAGAGCTACCAAAGATGCCTGAACTTCCCAAGTTGCCGGAATTCCCAAAAGTTCCTGGAAATGCTTAAGCCCATTGAACCAGAACCATCTCATGATGACCACATCACATTATCACCCTTTATACTATTTTTTTACTTGCAGAGATGCGTTTGTTTGTCTTCTGTCTCATGATTGTTTGCTTAGTGTGAGCCATATCTTTATAGTTTGATTTCATAGTCGTATAGTTTATTTTTATTTTCTGTATACGCTTATAATTGTTTTCTGTTGGGTTTATATGTTTCATACATATCTCTTTGTATTTATAATACTTTATAGTGGATTATGTTATTTATTTTAATACATGTTTTTGTTCAGAGGTTACACACTAATTAAGATTAAGTTACTAACTCAAGTATATATCTCAGATATGTGTTCAAGAGAATTAATCTTATGTTCTTTGTATTGATTCTTTTTCCGTTAATAGTAGCATACCAGTTGTTTGGAAGATTTTTTGTCACCCATATGTTACACTCCTGATCAGAAACTACTACACTATGTGTCTTGGTCCAGATATTATCATTTGACTGTGTGTTATTCTTGAGGGCATAAGATCTTGTTATTGCTCCAAAAGGCTGAACTAATACATATCATAATGAAATATAAGCTTAATTTCGATTTATTATATATGTTCTTTAATCGTTATATAAACCTTAAGTTATCTAAAATCAATATAATATTAAACCTCGTATCTTAGATCATTTACAAAATTGTGTGTAGTTTTAAATTTAGACCTTTGATTATGTGTTTTTGTATGAGGACTAATTAATACAAATTAAATACATAAGAAATGATGGTTTGATTAAAGACATACGTTTTTGGTTAAACCTCTTTGAAGGTGTTCGACACATTCATACCAAGGTGCGGCTGCACATTTCCTTTGCTCAAAAAGGAAGAACTCAAGACTCTTTATATATGTTGAATTTTCAATCATGCTCCGGATTGTATTTTACACCTATTTGTATGAGACTTTCAATTATTATTAAAAATCAGATCTTAAAAAAAAAACATTAATACGAATAAATCAAACATAAACACTTAAAACCTAAATTTCAACTAGATTGAAAGTTTATATTATAGATATACAGATAGAGAGGTTAACCGAACTATTTATTCAAACCTTTTTTTTTTTTCCAAAACCGAACTATTTTTCAAACTATGTACACATTTTTCCCACCAAACCCATCACACAAACAAATAACAAACAACACAAAAACAAACAACAACAAAAAATAACAAAATTTTGTCAAGTAAGTAGACAATGGCATTCAAGAAGAGTCTCTCAGTTTCTATTTGAGATAGTATTGACCGTAAGATTTATGGTTGTTTGTTGTTGAATTTCTAATTTCTTTTAGTTATCGAGCAAAATACCCCTTACTATTTTTGGAAAATTTTTTGAAAAACCAAAAAATTAAGAAAATTTGATAAGTAATATAAACATCTCTGTGAGAGATAATCTTGACTATTTGATCTATAGGTTTTTTTTGTTAGTTTTTGAATTTCCAATGTTTTTGCCATCGAGAAATATACCTCTTTCTATTTTTGGAAACTTTTTGTATAAGTAATAAAAATGGAAAATTAGATAAAAAAACAAAAACATCTCTATGTGAGATAATCTTGACCATTAGATTTATGGTTGTTTGTTAGTTTTTAAATTTCCAATTTATTTTTGTTATCGAGCAAACCACCCCTTACTATTTTTTTGGAAACTTTTTTGAAAAACCAAAAATCTTAGAAAATTAGATAAGTAATTTAAACATCTCTATGAGAGATAATCTTGACTATTTGATCTATGGGTTTTTTTTGTTAGTTTTTGAATGTCCAATTTTTTTGTCATCCAGAAATATACCCCTTACTATTTTTGGAAACTTTTTGTATAAGTAATAAAAATGGAAAATTAGATAAAAAAACAAAAACATCTCTATGTGAGATAATCTTGACCATTAGATTTATGGTTGTTTGTTAGTTTTTAAATTTCCAATTTATTTTTGTTATCGAGCAAACCACCCCTTACTATTTTTTTGGAAACTTTTTTGAAAAACCAAAAATCTTAGAAAATTAGATAAGTAATTTAAACATCTCTATGAGAGATAATCTTGACTATTTGATCTATGGGTTTTTTTTGTTAGTTTTTGAATGTCCAATTTTTTTGTCATCCAGAAATATACCCCTTACTATTTTTGGAAACTTTTTGTATAAGTAATAAAAATGGAAAATTAGATAAGTAACAAAAACATCTCTATGTGAGATAGTATTGACCATAAGATTTATGGTTGTTTGTTGGATTTTGAATTTCAAATTTTTTTTGGTTATCGAGCAAAATACCCCTTACTAGTTTTGGAAACTTTTTTGAAAAACCAAAATATTAAGAAAATTTAATAAGTAATATAAACATCTCTATGAGAGATAATCTTGACTATTTGATCTATGAGTTTTTTTTGCTAGTTTTTGAATTTCCAATGTTTTTGTCATCGAGAAATATACCCCTTACTTTTTGTATAAGTAATAAAAATGGAAAATTAGATAAAAAAAACAAAAACACCTCTATGTGAGATAATCTTGACCATTAGATTTATGGTTATTTGTTAGTTTTTGAATTTCCAATTTATTTTTGTTATCGAAAAAACTACCCCTTACTACTTTTTTGGAAATTTTTTAAAAAACAAAAAAAAATAGAAAATTAGATAAGTAATTTAAACATCTCTATGAGAGATAATCTTGACTATTTGATATATGGGTTTTTTTTGTTAGTTTTTGAATGTCCAATTTTTTTGTCATCCAGAAATATATCCCTTACTATTTTTGGAAAATTTTTGTATAAGGAAAAAAATTGGAAAATTAGATAAGTAACAAAAACATCTCTATGCGAGATAGTATTGAACATAAGATTTATGGTTGTTTGTTGGATTTTGAATTTCCAATTTATTTTAGTTATCGAGCAAAATTCCCCTTACTATTTTTTTGGAAACTTTTTTGAAAAACAGAAAAAAATTAGAAAATTAGATAAGTAATATAAACATCTCTATGAGAGATAATCTTGACTATTTGATCTATGAGTTTTTTTTTTGTTAGTTTTTGAATTTCCAATGTTTTTGTCATCGAGAAATATACCCCTTACTATTTTTGGAAACTTTTTGTATAAGTAATAAAAATGGAAAATTAGATAAAAAAACAAAAACATCTCTATGTGAGATAATCTTGACCATTAGATTTATGGATGTTTGTTAGATTTTGAATTTCCAATGTTTTTGTCATCGAGAAATATACCCCTTACTATTTTTGGAAACTTGTTGTATAAGAAATAAAAATAGAAAATTAGATAAAAAAACAAAAACATCTCTATGTGAGATAATCTTGACCATTAGAT
>OVAF01000036.1:0-105905 GCA_900406245.1 Odontarrhena argentea
CCGAAAATCCGAACCCGAACCGAACCCGATCCGAACCCGAACGGGTACCCGAATGCCTACCCCTAGGATATATACAAGACACTGTTCGGTTAAAATCAAAATGGTTAGAAATTTGATAAATCGGTTTCGTCATAACTAACCGTTACGAAGTTCGAAATTAGATTGATAATATATAGTGGTAAAAGATTTAGCAAGTAGCCTGATGAAAAATTACCAATTGTGTCATTTTTTCATGATGACAATAATAAACAGTATATTTTTACCGCGACAATATGGGATTACCAATAAAACTGATATATTTCATATATAACGCAATGATAAAACTAGTAATCAAATCCATGATATTGTAAAACCAAATAATGGCGATAAATCGACTAAGCAACCAACTTATTCCTCGTCACCAATACAATGATTGTCGATTACGTGTATACAAATAATATTGTTGGACCTTTGTCCCTTCTTATTATTCTTCTCGTTACTTGCCAGTGTCACATATTGTGAGGCTTGTCCAAAATAATTATATAATTTTATTTTATTATAAGAGCTGCTTTTATCAACCACCTCTAATTTTGTTACAATTTTGTGAATTAGAGGCTTCCAAATTCTAATCATTAGACATGTCTCTTTGTGAATATTCATTTCACTTTCTCTTTAGCTTAAGTAAAAAGCATGTATTTCTGTTTCATTCCACTATATTCCGATTTCATTTTATAATTCTGTTATACTAAAATTTACATATAATTACCTAACCGTAGTTTTATACTTTTTTTTCTTATAATTTTTTCGAACCATTTCATAAGATTTATTTGTGTTATCCTTACACAATATTTTCATATTGTCATATTTTTGTTAGATGTTTTTAGAGGGACAATTATCCTGTCTAACTTGACATAAGTATTTCTGAATATTGTGTACTACAAAAATGTTAATTTATTTTTATATCTGTGATGTAAAAGTTTTAAACATATCATCTTATCTTAAACGGGATAAACCAACAAAAAATCATCTGTTCTTTTTGAGGTGTGTCAAATGAAACATCACACTATTGTTTATAGTTCAAATTTCTGTTTGCCTATCCCTAGCTAAAAACTACTCATCCTTCTCTGATTCACACATCAACCCAAACTAAAAACTACTCCTACTTTTCTGATTCACACATCAACCCAAAACAACATTTTGTCTACTTTTTGTAGCATCTTATTCACAACCTTCACCATGTAGGTCCATATACAGAGCATCTGCTTATGTGATTAAACAAGAGCTGCCCATTTTAAGCAGGATTGAGATTTTTTTTTTTTTTTTAGTTTTTGAGAATAAAGCCATGTGCTTTAAGAATCTTTCTCATACTCGCTATCCTTTTAAAAACACATGCCTTAAGCTCTTCTCTCATTATCATCATCATTATAGTGTTTCCTTATCTCTATAACCCTTCCAAGTAACACTTCCTTTTTTCATGTTCTTGCTCTGTTTTGATTCTCTTGCTCTCAACCAAAGATGCTGCAGACTGTAGGAAAGTACCGGTGGAGACAGTCATACCGTTACAAGAAGCTAGCCGAACATCAAGAGAAAGCAACGCCATCAAGGTTGGCTAGAAGACAGAACTCGGGGAAGAAGAACGAGGTTCGAGTAAAAGGGTTTAGACTAAACCGGTCAAGGAAACTGGTTCTTAAAGCATTGGCTTTGCCAAGAAGGATCTTTAACATTTATATGCGCATCACAAATCGGATGAACAAAGAAGGTTTATCTCCTAATCTTGTTTTGTCTTCTCATTGGGGTTTCCCTGTTATGCTAAATTCAAGAGGTGGCTTCCGTTAGAAACAAGAAATATGGTTCTGATTACATATAGATATGCAAAGCCAGTGATTACATTATATGCATAGAAATCTCTTGTAAACTTTCGATGTTTTCGGTTTGGTGAATAATAAAAACCGAGTTCAAAATTTGTTTTTTTTTTTTTTTTTTTTTTTTTTTTTTTTTTTTTTTTTTTTTTTGGGGGGGGGGGNGGTGTGGTCGAGCAAGTGGTAGACTTGATTGTGTTAAAGATCTGATAATTCTTGGTAAAGTCCAAGTACAGTTGGTATAACAAATTTTAAGTAGGAAGGAGAATTTTAGTCATAAAAGACAGGGGAACTTTACAAAAGGTTCAAATCTAACAAGACAGAATGTGATGATTTGTGACAACCACTTTTTAATTTTCTTGTACATCAAGAAATGGAGAAACTAATTATAGATATAGACTTTGTCAGAGGAAAAAAAAAAAAAAAAGAAAAGAGAGAGTAAAAAAAACCACTATGAAAGAAAGACCAGCTACCTTCTTTTGTTGGAAAATGCTAAACATAACTAAGTTTATTGTCTGTAAAAAAAAAAGTCTATCGGTACTTTGTGAAACAATACATTGTGAAGAGGGATAGAAGATATATCATGAAGAGATAAGTACAAATTACGGAAGATGTGGTGGGGACGTTAAACGGCCAAAGAGCAAGATTTTGTAAGATATTTCTACTGCAAAAAACAAGATATATACTTCTAATAACTTCTTTTTCAGTTGATTAGTATCTACATAGGTAGAGATAATAGTGTTTTTAATTGTGTTCATCCTTGTGTAAAACAAATACATACATGGCTTATATCATACAAAGATTTTAAATTGTAGAACTAGAGAAGGCTACCAACATTCCTCATCTGTGAGATAAGGTACCGTTTATTCCACAATCTTGCATGTTTTTACTCTTCACATATTACAAGTCTTATTCTTAAACATGGGTTTGATTGGCTTGGTTTTTCTCATTTCTTTGTTAGGAAAAAAAAGAATCTTTTGTGTTAACTCAATTTTTAAAAAATTTATAATCGAACTAAATTAATTTTGATCTAACAAAAAAAATAACAACAAAATACTTTTCTCAAAATATTCTATATATATATATATTTTTTTATTACTTTTGTGTTATCCAAGCAAGACAAAATATATATTATTCCAAAGATGAGCTCTTGAATTCTTGTTCAAGATCTGATCGTGATCTATATATATATATATAGTATTGGCAATCCATGATTTATTTCTAGATGTTCTAATAAGAATTTGCTCCTGAGATTGGTTATGAAAAGAAGTCTCTACTTGTTGTAAACTGGTCTTATTGAATATCTAAGACAAGAAAAGAAACAAAAACTACAAGCATTTTTTCTTTTGCTTACAAGTTTACATTTTTATGTTCATTATATATTGTGTCATATATATAATTATCATTATACATTAATGTGTGTGCTATTTATTTCTTGGGTTGGAATTTGCCCTTAGCCTTCTGAATGTCTTGTGTTCCAACTTGGAAAGCCTTGGCAAGCAAGTCATCATTGATGGGAGGGTTAGCACCAAACAGAGAATTTGCAACGATTTGAGTCCCGGGAAGCTGACTATCGAAAGCAGCGATGACGGAAGCAGGAGCATTGTAGGGGTTCTGCTGGAAATGGATGAGAGCCTTGGGGAGTACGAAAACGTCTCCTTTGTTGAGGTGTTTGGAGATGAGTTTACCCGAGGTGGTAATGAAACCAACAAAGAGACGGCCTTCGAGGACGAAGATCGCTTCTGAGCCTCGTGGGTGGAAATGTGGTGGGTTGAGTCCGTTTGGTGCGTAGTCGATCCTAGAGATTGAGACACCCATAGTGTTGAGGCCAGGGATTTTCTCAACGTTGCCTGCTGTAGCAGCTACACCCATTGTGGTGTTGGCGGTGTTCGCAGCAGTGCCTAAGCCTATGAAGTAGAAGTCATCTGCTGTTACCTTTGATGGGTCTTTGCAAGCGTATCCGTTCATTTTCACACCTATTAACAAAATCATAAAAGAACTGAAATTAATCTCATGTTGTTACATATATGCAAACAGAATGTATAATGTGAGTACCGCTGGAGAGATCAGCAACGCAAAGATCTTGAAGCATATTGTTTTCTGCCAGGGCCGTTTGAGCGGCCACCAGCAAGATGGTGACAAGAAGATGGGTCATGGAAGTTGCCATTGTTATTTGTGAAATGTGTTTGTTAATTATTGATGAAGTTGAGGAAATCCTTAGACACCGTTACTTAATTTATATGTCGATGGAAAGAAGATTAGACCTATCGCGTAACTAATGGAGAAGAGATAAATATGGAGGGGCCATAGGCTTGTTTAAATTTAAATTATTCGCTATAATTAGGTTTTAGGTGTATTCTGATCTTTTGGTTAATATTTGGTGATAGAGAGGGGTTTGTTTGTTGGAGACATTGATTAGCCTATATATAGTTAATTAGAGAATCACACTTAGTACATAATTAATCAGTAAACTTCGAACTCTCCAATAAACCACCAAACTCGAAATGATTAACAGATGGGAAAATGATTTTGGTTGTTTATTGGTTCAAAGTTAGAATCTCATCAAGTAAAGTATTTGGTTCAACTAAATCCAAAACGAATTAAACCGGGAAGTCATGGTTCAATTTCTTCCCAAGTAAAAACCCAATGGCAAAACCTTAAACCGGCTAGGTGAACCAAGATCTAGTTTTTTTCTATCCATGCATTTGCATGATCTATCATAAGACATATATTATATAAAAAAAGGGGTCAAGTAAGTACAAATTAATTAGATAAAATATGGGACAAAATATATTTATAAATTTGTAGGATTAAACAAATTCCCTTCTCAATAATGATGACGGCTAGCTGAATAACACAACTAATCCACATTCCCAAAACCTTAATTATATTCAATTATTGAGAATAATAAGTTATATATAATTTTTGTCATAAAAACATGCATCTAAACACGAAGATATTGTAATCTCTTGATTATTTAATTACAAGTATTTGATCAAAGACAACATGTTTCCAATCTGTCATTTCTTGTCTTTACATGTTCCTAATATCAACATATATCTCTCCCTTCTTCATTGTCCAAACTTCCACTAATCCATATTTTTCTCTCTTCACTAATCCATCATGACTGTCAAGGTAAACATCTTCTTAGTACACTAAGTCTCTCTAATCCGATATCGAATGATTCTAAGTTTGTTGTTCTTTTGTTAAGCAGAAGGTTGAGATCAAGGTGGATATAAATTGTGGGAAATGTAACAGCCAAATCATGGAAACAGTCACAGAGATAGAAGGTAATAAGATAAACTCTTCAACTCTTAAATCAATCTTCTCTAACATATATAACATGCTCTTGTCGTGGACCTGAGAGGAGGTACGAGTCTAGGTCCGGAACCTCTTGGTTATTAAAAAACTCTTCTCTAACATATCCTAGTGAGCATGAGATTTTTTTTTTTTTTTTTTTTTTTGAAGGTGTGAATCATATTTCATTAGATGAAGGGAAGAGCATACTTACCGTGGTAGGGACAATGGATCCGATCTGTGTTGCGAAGAGGCTAAAGAAGATCAAACAGAAACCTGTAATCATTAGTGTTGGACCACCACCAAAGCCTCCTGAGCCACCAAAGCCTCCTGAACCACCAAAACCCCCGCCTCCGCCACCACCGAAGCCTGTATGCACATGCAAGCCTGTGCAACCTTATTGCAACAGTTGTGATGTTGTGTCTGTTACTACTTATGAAAGTGGAAGTGGCTGTACTATTGTTTGAGTCTTGTATTTCTTATCTTAGTTTGCAAACTGTTTCACTATATTTATATAGACTTCATGTTTCAAGAACATAGCCTAATACACATCTTTATATATGTGCTTTTTTCTATAATCATAAATATGGATCTGTTGTTTCTCCCTCCCCTGTTTTTTGTGTTTCTTAAACAGATATATAGACTTTTCCTAATCTGCAGACTACAACAGATGGTTGTGCTCCTAGAGAGAAAACAATCAGTCTCATTGTTTGGTCTACTTCACACGATGTCACACATGTGTGGGTAAACTGTGAAGTGCTAGTGAACACTTGTGATCACTCAGGCCCATTAACTTCGTTAAGCCCATTGAACTAATGCAAACCTGTTCTCGTTCTCACAGTGGACCGAGTGAAAGATTTGGGGTTATTACAGAAACAAGTAATGAAATGAGGGACTGGTATGCAAAAAGTTGGAACACAAAAGCAAGTGGATGATTGTGGTGTGAGGTCAACATGTGGCGATGTGCATGAGACCAAGACTCCAAGACCATGTTTCTCGTTATCCCACGCACTCTTGTTTTTTTTCTTTCTTTTGTTGTATTTTAATCAACTTTTAAATGTTTTCTTCCTTGAAATAGATCTATCTTCTGATCAAGGTTCAGAAGAAAAATATCTATCTATTTTATGATGTTTTGTTGGAATTTCGAAAATGTTGGGTTAAAATCTAAACGTAATTTTTTGCATTTTTATGCGACATTAGTCAACATAAAACTATGTCGTAAATTACTTAAACTAGACTAGGGTAGTGTTTGTGAAAAATCCCTTGGTCAATTCAAAACAAGAATTCAACTTGAAAGAATGTTTTAAATAGATTTAAGTAAATTAATCCAACCACATATATATGTATGGTGGTGTCGTAAACCTTACATAACAATCATCATTCGTAATGATTATTGTTGATTTTTTTGTTTCTCCTCGAATTGTATAAAAACTTTTGCCAACTTCCCCACTATACCAACACATGTCCCAAATGTTCGTTATGCACTTCATATATAACGTCAACGTCAGTTCAAAGTAAATATGATATTTTTCCCAACCAAAACCCGAAAACAATAATCATCGATCTCTTGGTGGGTATTTTCTCAAAGTAAAAATGAAATATATTCATTATTATTGAAATATATCATTATCAGCTTAATACACCTCCAAACGAATTGATATAACGATGGAGAAATATCACACAGTACAGCCAAACAGAAATGGACCCATTAGGTCCATGTGCTAAATACATCAAACTCAATAATGACATTATTGTTCATCTGCTTTATTTGATGCTGAGTTTTTTTTATAAGTGTGAACTAAGATCTAGCTAGAAAAACACCCATAAAAGATGGTCTCTGTCTTTGTCATATATATTAACAGACTCTCAAACTAATCTAAAAAGCAACAAATTTTTTTTAAAAAACTCCAAACGTGAATCCAGCCATGAAACTCTTTTTATTTTAAGTAATTGAAAAATAATAAGTCCTTCTCTAACTAACTCTGTTTCTGCTTCGTATTAGTTAGCTCAGAAAAGTCCATTTTTTTTTTTTTTAACAAAGATTGATTCTTTCTTTAATCACACTTCGTGTATACCTTTAAAGTTTGTCCTTTCTTCTGTATCTCTCTCACTTCCAAGAGATCTGTTTTCATTTTGCTTTCACTCTTCTCTTGTAGTGAGGGAGAGTGAAAGAGAGAGAGAGAGAGAATGGTGAAGCTTTTGTCAGTCGGGTTTGTTGTGACGGTGTTGGTACTAGGAACTCAAGCAAATGAGCATTTGGATTTCAATGTGACTGATATAGATCGCATTGAGGAATTAGAGTTTGGTTTCTCCAAGTATAGCTCCAATTTGAACCCTTTATTGGTTGGTCTCACTCTTATCAGAGGAGCTGATTCTGGAGCTGGTACTCTCTCTCTCTCTGCTTCTCTCATTAGATCTCTCAGTGTCTTCTCTTTTTTACTTTTACGAGTCTGTTTCAGATGATAATATGTTACAAAAATGGATTTTTTTTATTTCTTCATTTACTCACTTCAACAACATTATTTTCTTAGTTGTCCCCTTCCAGATTTATCTTGTTTATTACGTTTATTGTTATGTATCTTTCAAGATTCGTTTCAATTTTTGTTACCTGTTTTATTGCTGAAAAATGTGAATATAAATATCAGTCATCTAACTTATGTGTTACATACTTAGTTTACAGTGAGTTATGTTCAGATGAGCTAAGTTAGAAGTAGGGTATGTTTATGTTGAGATTTGTGAATGTCTGAATGTTGTTCTGTTTGAGTCTTTACATGGTTTGTGTTTTTGTTTCACAGTTTGTTTGGATGGAACATTGCCTGGATATCACTTGCACCGGGGACATGGATCTGGTGCTAATAGCTGGCTCATTAATTTGGAGGTCTAGTCAAAATCATTTTTTTGTCAGTGAAAAGTTACGATTTGAAGTCTTCAATGTTGATATTTAATGTTGTTGCAACTGAAAAATGTGAAATAGGGAGGAGGATGGTGCAACAATGTCAGAACCTGTGTATACAGGAAGAAGACTCGACGTGGTTCCTCTAACTATATGGAGAAACAGCTTCAGTTTACAGGAATATTGAGTGATAAAGCTCAAGAAAACCCTGGTATTGTCTCAATCTTTGCTTAAGTTTTGTTCATGTCAAATGTAATATGGTTTTTGAGAATCATTGTTATGTGTTTTTCTTTTGCAGACTTTTTCAACTGGAATAGAGTTAAGCTTCGTTACTGCGATGGAGCTTCTTTCAGTGGAGATGGTCAGAATCAGGTTGGAATCCATACTCGTCACTTTTTAGATGTTTTGACTTAATAGAGATTCATTGATAGTGCTTTGGAACAACTTTAAGTTTCTACATTACTTGATTTGATCATACATCTGTAGAACCAAGCAGCTTTTGACCTTGTGTAGCATCTTTGAACTAATGCAAATACTTTTATCTCAGGCTGCACAGCTTCAGTTTAGAGGAGAGCGTATCTGGAAAGCCGCGATAGAGGATTTGAAGTCGAAAGGCATGCGATTTGCCAACCAGGTTTGGACACTTAAACATTCTTCTTATACACCTCAGGATAAAAGGCCAGATTGGTTTTGACTGTTTATATTCTGTCACTGTCAGGCACTTCTCTCTGGATGCTCTGCTGGTGGTTTAGCAGCAATATTACGTTGCGATGAGTTTAGGAACTTGTTCCCTCGATCTACCAAAGTCAAGTGTTTGAGTGATGCAGGCTTGTTCTTGGACGCGTTAGTTCATTTCTCCAAACTCAAAGTTTGTGTAAAAAGCTAGTTCTCTTTGATTTAGTAATTAATGATTTGTCTCTGTTAATTATATAGAGCCGATGTTTCTGGTGGCCGCACGATCAGGACCTTATACAATGGTGTAGTACAATTTCAGGTGGGATTCTCTTTTTAATCCCAAAGCTTCCTTCTTTACATTTTGAAGAGCACAAGAAACTTAAGAAATCTTCTTTACAAATTCTTGGATTGTACCATCTGCAGAACGTTAAGAATAACCTGCCACGTATATGCACAAACCATCTCGATCCAACCTCGGTAATCCTTTTATCTTCAATCTCGTCCTGATTCTGCAAACTGTAGATTGACCATTTAAAGTCTTGTATTTGATAACTCATTTTCTGTACAGTGTTTCTTCCCACAAAATCTTATCAGTCAAATAAAAACTCCGCTTTTTATTCTGAACGCAGCGTATGATACATGGCAGGTTATGTTCTTTTTTCTTTTCGAAATCTTGTATTTTTCTTTTGTGTAAAAGAAGTTGATGGTTAGGCTGACAATTCTCTGTAATGGCTCCTAATCAGATTCAAAGCAGTATAGCTCCAACGTCGGCGGATCCTAGTGGATTTTGGCATGACTGCAGAATGAACCATGGCAAATGTACTCCTGCACAAATACGGTTCTTGCAAGGTTGTTTTTCGATTATAAAACCTATAGACTTCACATTATGAAGCATCAGATTACTTTAACCGTTCTATCTTTTTCTGAGAACAGGTTTCAGGGATCAGATGCTGAGAGTAGTCAGGGGCTTCTCAATGTCCAGACAGAATGGATTGTTCATCAATTCTTGCTTTGCTCATTGCCAAACCGAGAGGCAAGATACTTGGTTTGCTGATGATTCTCCAGTCATCAAGAAAAAGGTAAAAAAAAATACTCAACTCTTTACCATACAAACAAAGTAATATACAAGCAAAAAGTCTGTTTCTGATCTTGATTTTGTCGATGGAATGTAGGCGGTAGCAATAGCCGTGGGAGATTGGTATTTCGACAGAGCAGAAGTGAAGTTAGTCGATTGCCCGTACCCTTGTGACAAGAGCTGCCACCACTTGGTGTTCAGATGATTGATTGATTCTCTTCTTTTATTCTTATATACATACACTAGAAAGCTTCTCCCAAATGGAGAGGTCTTGTATCCTAATATTTACCAATGCCTCATTGGAAAAAAAAATTGTATTATTGGACTTTGTTGTGTAAAACCACAATAAAAACCCACCTGCTCATAAGAGTTAAAAATGTAATCACAGATAAATGATTCTTCTCTTGTTTGTTTCCCATTGCATTAAAAGTAGTTGATCAACATTTTAGAAATTTCAAACATTGGTCCCACCCTTCTTTTATTGAGCAGATAAACTATTTCTTCCTTTCTACTCAAAAGTATGCAACAAATGTAGATAATGGATAACAATAACAATTTAAATTAGTGTAAAGTATAAAGAGTAGAGAATATACAGAGTGTGTTGACACTTGACACCCTGGTTTTAGGGTGAGTGACAGCTATCTAGTGTTCCCCACTTTGGTTGTGTATATGTGTGAGCGGTTTCTGCAACCTATCATTGGTCTTTTAAATTCCTCTCAGTCTGACTAAAATCTTCCAGCAAAAAAATCTGTATTCTTGAAGCTTGAACCCTGTCCATTACTTTTTTGTTCTTGTTTCTTCTCCTGAATCGATTTCTTTCATGGCTTCTGATTCTCAGACCGCGACTGCAACTACAACTACAACTGAAAAGGTAAAGTAGTTCAGATATGTCTCTAGGTGCTAGAGAATCTTATGATATATCCTTGTACCCGTCCATGTATGTTTGTATGTATATGTTGTACCTTATGCATGATGCTTTTGATGTGGATAGATAGATTTCTGTATCCTGTTTTGATTCTCGTAAGATCCATATGCTTTCACTGAGAAAGAGTCGAATATACTTGTACGTGTATATAACACACTTGTGTGTTTACTTAAGCATAGCCTCTCTACTATATTAAGATTCAAGAATCTGTTGATACCTGCAACTGTGAAAGTTTGAATAGGGTTAAGGAGATACATTTGGTTTGTGTTTTCCACTGTTTTGGGAAAGGTATTCAAATCACTTATTCGGTAGAAGTCTGGAGAATTCTAGAGCAATAATATTCTAGAAGGACAAAGAACAGTTGGAACATTTATTTTTAGAAAGCTCTAGATTAGGACTTGGGATGTTAAAAGGAACCATCTTTGTCTATCGTTTTCTAGCAGACTATTCATACGTGTATGATTCCAGTCCTAAAACGAAGTAATACTAAGAGTAAAGGTATTTGCTGGTAGAGAATTATTAAGAACAAGGATTTACTTTTACCTGATGCAGCCATTGGAGAACAAGGTGAGCGAGGAAACTAAGTTGATGGAGAAAGAGATTGTGTTGTCGGAAACTGCAGATGTGGTGGAAGAGAAACAAGTCTCAGATTCAAACCTGACATTTAAGAAGGAGGAGCAAGTTGCCCAAACTCCTGCTGGTGAACCGGAGAAAGAATCACCTGCAGTTGTAGAGGAGGTTGCAGCAGTTGTGAAAGCAGAGGAATCTACAGAGAAAGGGAAAGATGAAAATGGTGAGAAGGTAGCTGAACAAGTTGAGCTTAAAGAACCAACTCTTGTGAAAGAAGGTGCTGATGAGGAGAAAGTGAAAGTTGAAAATGGTGAGAAGAAGGTCGATGAACAAGTGGAACTGAAAGAACCAACCCATGTGAAAGAAGGTGTTGAAGCTGTTGATGCGGAGAAAGCAACAGAGAAAGATGAAGATGATAAGAACAAGGTACCTGAACAAGTGGAACTTAAAGAACCAAACCTTGTGAAAGAGGGTGTTGTAGCTGTTGACGCTGAGAAACCAGAAGCGAAGCGCACCCTGGGAAGTGTGTTTGAAGAAGACGATAAGGAAAAGGAGGAGAAGAAGATCGTTGATGTTCCCGAGTCAACAGACGAAGCTGGAGAGAAACAGGTGGAACCAGTTGATGTTCAATCTGCTAGAGATGTATCTGCAGAGACTGCAAAAGAGAATAGCAAAGATGTTGAGGTTCTGGAAGAGGAGCCAAAGTCAGAGGTTTCTGAGAAAGCAAAAGAATTGGTACCAGAAGTTGAAGTAGTGAAGGCGGAAGAAAAACCTGAAACAGAAGAAGCTAAGGTTGAGCCTGAGGGAAAGTTGGAGGATAATATTGTTGAGACTAGAGACTTCAGTATCAACTCCAAGGATGAAAATACTTCTGAATCTGCTTCTGCTTTGTGCCCTGAGGAAATTGTACTGACAAAAGATGCAGACACTGAACCCAAAAAGGAGACTGAAGGAGAGGTTTCTTCTGCTGCGGATGTCATTGAGAAGGCTATTACTGAAGAGAAGCATGTAGTAGAGGAAGCACCAAAGGATGAAAAGACTTCTGAATCCGTTTCTGCGCCAACCCCAGAGAAAGTTGTACCAACAAACCAAGATTCAGACACCAACCCCAAAAAGGAGACTGAAGCAGACATTTCGTCTCCTGCTGATATCATTGAGAAGGCCATCACTGAAGAGAAGCATGTAGTTGAAGAACCATCAAAGGATGAGATAGTAAGTGAAGCCAAAGATGTTGCAACTAAACAAGCTACAGAAGACGAGAACATCAAGAAAGAAACTGAAACACCTACTGCGGATGTCAAGAGCGAAGAGACTTTGAAAGAAACCACAGCAAACAAACAAGAGGAAACAATAACAGAGAAATCATCAGAGGTTGTAGAAGAAACAGCACCTGTTGCTAAAGAGAGCAATGAGCCAAACCAAGAAGCAGAAATCACAGCCAAAGAAGTATCTGTCAAACAAAAGCATTCAAACAGCATAATGTCAAAGGTGAAACAATCTCTTGTCAAGGCCAAGAAAGCAATCATTGGGAAATCACCAAGCTCCAAGACAATGACAACAACAACTGAAGAAGCCAAAGGAGAAATCAAAGTCAAGTGATAAACAACAGTTTTTAAGTTCAAGTCTTTCAGGTACTTTTCACTAAATTTGTTGGGTTTTTTTTTTGCTTTGTGTGTGAGAAAAAGAAACAAAAAAGAACATTCTTTTTGTATTTGTTTAATGCCTTTGTGTGGTTCTATAACTTAATATCTGTAAAACCTACAAAGATTTGCCTTTGTGTTATATAGATGTGTGTTACAGATTATATCATTCAGTTCATATAAAATGAAATCACAGAAATGAAAGATCACATATTAAATATTAAGGAGAAGATCAAAACACATGTTCTTTGAGATTCTCTTTAAGGAATTTCGTCAAACACCTTCTCTGCGCAAAAGAGCTTCTTACTCGAAGCAGTTCACTCAAAAACAGAAGTCACAGAACAATTCAAGTGATCCTAAGTGAAAGAGATAGAAACATGTCACTTTTGAGTTTAAGCGATCGTTTAAAAATGGGCCCTTAATGGGCTCAGATTGAATGCCTCTATGAGATCCAATAAAAAATATAAGGAGTAGTGAAATAAAAAGAAACGCGGAAAATAAATGCTAAGAGGCATGTCGGCAGCGGACACGTGTGAATAAGTATGATTCTATTGGTCCACAATTTGAAAAAAAAAAAACACAGAATATTTTTTTGTTGGAGATAGAGAGGCTCACCGAATTGCTTAAAAAAATATCTATTTTTCGTCTGGAAACTAACCGTATAATTACTATATAAAAAAAATTATTCTTAATGAAAAAAAAAATCTTCGAAAAAATAATAATTTATAAGACTTAGTTGTGTAGAAGAATCGATCATATACAATGATTTTTTTTTGTTTTTAACATATACTATAATTTACTTTGCAGTAAATTAAATGAGTTTTTTCGATCTTAAGAGATTTTCAATTGTAATATATTTATATTTATTTAGAATTTTTAATTTGGTTAGCAGTTGTATTAATGCATCTATATTTCTTATAAACTTTGGATGCTTCCACCTTATTTTTGTTAAAAGATTATTTTAGATTTTTAGTTGTTGGTTGGTGTCATTTTCCATCGACTAAAAGGAGCAATATACCAACGAATTTGGACACCAAAACAACAACAGCAACGTTTAAGAAATAGAAATCTGGACATTTCTTAATGTTAAAGTCAAGTTTTGCATAAGAGAAATCGACCTATTTAAAAGGATAAGAACAAATCCCTAATTTTATAAACCAAATAAAGGGCTTTAATTACTAATTTGATTAAGACATCATATATACTAAAGTAAGTCTATTAAATATTTGTGGTGTCGAATTCGATGCCACGGTGTTATGCGTTGGTGTCGGCCAAATTATTTTATATATTTAATAACAAATATTAAACTACCTCACCAAAAAAAAAAAAAAATATTAAACTAAAAATGGTCATTTTTATGAAGTGTTGAGTGTCAAGAAAGCAACTTTTGTGAAGAGAGCATATGTTAATATGCTGACAGACTAAGCCAGACTAGAATGATTCACATTTCACACTAAGTCACTTGGAGAAGGATCTCTAATTATGTCATTATTTTACAAACTTTTCTTGATTTGCTTTAAAGATTATTCTACACAGCTAAGCTTTGTTGTCATTTGCTTATTTGATTTGCTAGTTTTCTCTAGAACTAACTGAAGTTGATATGAAGCCAAAACAACTTCAAATTTCATAGAGATACAAAACTATTGATTGATTATGATGATTGGATAGTCTAAACAATAAGAATAATGCAGTTGGTGAAGGAAAAATTGTTTTTGCACTTCTACATATTCCAATTGAACTATTAAGTTTTTAATAATATACGTTAAATTATATAACATTTTGAACATTAGATGTATAAATATTGGGGATCAAATAATTTTATGGGCTATAATATCCAGGACTCTCTAGTTATATAAAGGTGCCACAACCTAACAAAATCAATTAATCAATATTTTATTAACGATTGGCATTAGATATCGAAAAAGATTATAAATGAAAAATTCGAAATTTCTAAGGATCAACGGGAAAAAAAGAATTTAACCACAAATTTTTTAATATTTTCAATGTTTTTTTTTTTTAAAGTTATACAAGATTATGCGGTTATTGAAACGCAGACGAACTATATTTACATAAGTTCAAATGATACAGATAATGGTTATAAACCCAGCCCTATAAATTGCATGTACAAATGTATTGTTAAAATTGTTAAAAGAAAATTCTATTTGAAGTCAAAGTATTAATACGATACAACGAATACAAACCGAGAAATGATCTAACGAGAGGAGTGTAAAGTCGCACATTGAAATGGCCATGTTTGAAGGAGTTATGGAGCATGGCTCATGGCTCATGTCACGTGAATGGACGGTCGGATAACGTGTTCACACACATATGACTGGTCCATGTGTCCTCCTCGCCGGCCTCCACGCCCATTGTCCCATGAACTTCTTTTAAGGTTTTGAGTAATTTTATGGTTTTGATTTTGAATGCTTACTTATAATAATGGGTTTAGCCAAATAACAACCTGACAAATACTATCATGAAGTTTAGTCAAATCTAATTATAAAAGCTCTCATGTTATCATTTTCCCATCTTTTTGGTTTTAAAAATAAACCCCAAAATTATTACCATTTCAATGATTTCATTCAACATTTAGAGAGAATATATATATATATATATATATATATATATATATATATATATATTCTCACACTATTTTACCGTANGACACTAGTTTACCGTATTTTAGCTTAAAACATATTACATGTTTATTAATAAAATAGAAAATAGTATCCTATTCCAATATATATCACCAAATTGTAAATCTTAAACCAAAGAGGGGACCCATATCAAAATTAGAGTTAATTGGTATAACAATTTAATTCTACAATCAAAAGTAGTTGAACACGCTTATAAAATTTGTTATTTTTTCTTGCACGCCAATCACATATAATTTCAAATATATATTTCCCATATCACCTTTAATTTAAATATCCTTTCTTATATATAAAAACCATAACTTAATGTTATTACATGAGAACAAAAGTTAATATCAAATCTAAATCACATAATGTGAATCAATCTTGATTTTTCAGGAAAGATTGGTTTTCTAAATTATGATATACATATTGGTTTATTTGGTTTGATTCAACAGAAAAAAAAATCTTATCAGAAGGAAACTATTTACTAGAGAAGATATCATTTCTTAATTAGTTTGAACTAAGTTGTTATATACTTTATTTCCCATAAAGAGAAAAAGGAAAAACCAGTCAAGTTTTTCCCCAACAAAAATATTTATTTGTTTACACTAATATTCCTAAGGAAAAAAGGGGAAAAAATACAGACTAACCACAACGTGGCTTGGCTCATAAAATATACACTTAGATTTGAGTCTATATATAGCTAAAGAGATCTCAAAGAATCCAAAATCATCAAAGACCAATTCATATATATAAACTTAAGTTTTGGGATTTTGGTTGAGAGATTTTCAAGAACTTGAAAAAATGGGTACAGCCACTTTCATTGATATTCTTGTTGCTATCCTTTTGCCTCCTCTTGGTGTCTTTCTCAAGTTTGGTTGTGGGGTACGTATTCTTTTATTCATCTTTAAAAGATTGATTTTCTCAATTAGGTATTCTATATATTAGGCTCCGGATCACCGTCTCAATACCGCTTAGCGTTTTTTTAGACAGTGCTGATCATAATTACTTGTATTTAGAATTTATACATTGTGTATTTTTTGCAGGTTGAATTTTGGATATGTTTGATTTTGACATTGTTTGGGTATCTTCCTGGAATCCTTTACGCCATTTATATCCTCACCAAGGACTGATTGTTCCTTTCTCCAATCTGTTCTAGACTCCTCTTTATCACCTTGTAAGCTTTATCTCTAATCTCTCCCTAAATATATTTTAATTGTTATAAAAATGCATGATTATTGGATGAAATTTAAAATGAGCCATCTTTGATTTAGTTAAGTTATACTATATTATTCACTAGGAAATTAAGCATATGTTAGGTGAATCACATGAATACCTGTTAAGAAATAAGTGATGTATTGTTTAGACTACGTACTGGTTATAACATATACTCCCTCCGTTCCATAAAGATGAATTTTTTACGAAAAAATTACGTTCCATAAAGATGAATTTTCTATATTTTCAATGCAGAATTGTTAAATTTCAAGACGTAATAATTGACTTTTAAGCATAAGTATTGGTTTAAATTTATTGAAAAATGTGAAATACCGAAAAATTGTGTAATATTAATTATTTTCTTAATCTGTGTGAAATCCCTCCAAAATTTATCTTTATGGAACGGAGGGAGAATTTATAAGAATATCAAAACTTATGACATGTTGATTAATACATTATGAAATCGGTAATTACATTTTTGCAATTTGCTATTTGTATCATCACCAGAGACTTGCTGATCAAAGTTTATTACATTTGATGTTAATGTGTAGGAGGAACTGTTCGATCATCGTGCTGGCTCGTTGGGACTGATTCAATATCATTTATTTTTATCTTATGAGTAATATATTACATCATTGTTGTATTTTCATTATAATTATATGATTTCTCCTGACATGAAGAAGAAATCGTTGGTTTATGTGAAAAAAACTTGTTTATTTCGTTTGTAACTATTGGTACTAAAATGTTGCAAGTGGCATAGGTTTGGATTTTGGACCACCATTTTTAAACCCAACGTTTTAAAGTTTCATGAATCATTTCAATTTCTCAAAACCAATGAAATTTGCTACATATGCTAAACTCGAGTGGTCCATTAAAAATTCAACAGAATCATCCACACCGGTTGTTATAAGTAACCCTTTTGGGTATATAAACCTTTTCGTTAACAAAATCGTGGGACACGAATCAACTAAACCGAAAATACTACTACTATCGACTAAGATTATGTTGGAAAAATGTGTCTCTTCTGTTCTGGTGTGGAAGACTAAGTATGGCAAAAACTTGGTTTCAACTAGAGTCTCCAAAGTGAGCGAGTTAGATTACTTCGGTTTAGCTGTAACGTCTTGTTTAACAGAAAGACGAACACCTGTATGCATTCTAGTTCATCGAGTTTGACTCTTATACATACCGTATTAAATTTCTTCAACATCTAAATATAAGACTAATTGATAATCAGTGGAGATGTCCCATTATTTTATATATTAGTTTTGTTTATTTCTTATTTCAAATGTGGTACTTTAAAGTTAATATAGTCATTCACCTTTACATTATAAAATGCGGATAAAATTTGGGAGGGGAATCAAAATTGAACTAAGGAAATAATGTTAGGAAAAACAGTTGTTATGCTTCTATAATGACATACTTATTATGATTACCTCGACATCGGCACAACGGTTACACCAAATTTTCTCCTCTTTGGGTTTTTTATCAAAGAACAAAAATCTTTTTTTTTTTGTTTACCATTTTTATATGTTGAATTTTTCACGTCAATTCTTTTTTTTTTTTTTTTTTAAAANATTCTTTTTTTTTTTTTTGTCAACAGTGTTTTCATTTAAAACCCAAAAGGGCAATTGTACAAGTGATCGATAAGCCCAGAAACCCACCCTTAAACAAATAAGCCCAAGGTTAAAACAAAAATTAACCTAAAGTGAAAGTCCACGTGCTCTGCCCTTGTTTTTCAGGAAGGTGCTGGAAGGAAATTCTTGCCGTCACCGACAAAGAACTCTTTCGAACATCGATCACTTTACTTCTCTGCAGAAAACTCCGGAAGAGTGGAAGAAGAGATTGATGAGCCATCATAGTTGAAGCTCAGGAAGACTCAACACAGGAAGATATCAGACCAGTTGCAAACACGCTCTTCTGAATCTGTTCTTCACCGGCCAACGAAATCCAAAATCTCAATTCACAACTCAAAGAGAAACCTGCATACATAACCGAACATACGGTTCCAACAGGGGTATGAGGATTTATTCTCTCTTTGTTGAAAACCAAGCAAACTGATGGACTCAAAAACACTCAAAATCAAACTCCCAGCTTTGATTAAGCCCACTGCAGAAGAAGAAAACAACCTAAAAACAAAACTAAAAGCCGAACAAGTCGGACAGAAGAACCGCATAAGCGGAGCTGTACAACAAAAAACAAAAAATCCGACGCCGGCAAGCCGACGCCGGAAAGTTAACTGAAAAAATTACAGAAAAAGTCGGTGGCGAAGTGGCTTAGAGCATGAATAATGGTGGTTTTTGACTGAATCTTTAGGGTAGCAACAGATTAAATATAATCTGTATAATTATTGTTGGTTGAATAGTAAAAGAATCGGTTCTTAAATTGGGTACTTTTGCTCCCCTAAAGATCCGCGACGTGGAGTTACCTGATTGGCCGAGAATTTCAATCGGAGGCGATGAATCTGATTATCAGCTGGGAAACTTTTTTTATCCAAAGATGCAATCGAATCCTGTACCGTCGTCTCTCTTCACCTGCATTGACATGGGAACAAACTCATTCAAGCTTCTCATAGTCCAGGCCGATCCTTCTGGAAGATCTTTCGTCCCCATTGAAAGACTCAAGGAGCCAGTAGTCTTATCACGCGAATCTGCAAACTCAATTTCATCTCAATCTCAGCTTCGCGCACTTCAATCTCTACAGAAATTCAGAAGTTTGATCCTCTCTCACAACGTTCCCACTACTCGGATCCGTTGCGTCGCCACCGAAGCCTTACGGCAAGCGGAGAATCAGAAACAATTCGTCGAGACGGTGTATAACGATCTCGGGTTAGAGATTGATATTCTTCCCGGTGAAGAGGAAGCGAGGTTAGTTTATTTAGGCGTGCTTCAGTTTTTACCGGTTTTTGAGAAATCTGTGCTGTGTATTGATATTGGCGGTGGTTCTACTGAGTTTGTTGTGGGGAAATGTGGTGATGTGAAGGTTGCTGTTTCTTTGAAGCTGGGTCATGTGAATTTGACTCAAATGTTTGTGAGGAATGGTGTTGGATTGATGGAAATGAGAGAGTATATTCGTAATGTGATTGATGAGTCTAGGTTGGTAGATAAATTGAAGGAGTCTGATGGGTTTGAGGTGGTTGTGGGATCTTCAGGAACTATACGAGCTATTGAGAATGCGGTTTTTAGTGGCTATGGAACTGATGTGTGTCGATTTGAGGTGGAGGGGTATAAGAGGGATTGGAGATTCAGGCTGGTCCTCTGTATAATTGTTTATACATGTGTTCTCATTTGTACACGTCTTTAGTGATGAATCCATGTGTTTTACCCTTGTGAATGGAGAAGTTATGATTGTCTAGAATGTATTGTTCTTCATTGACATATCTTCTCTTATTCTGGAAAGTGACTTTACTTTGGTTGCAGACTGATCTTGTTGCTGAGTCAGAGCTAAGTTCGGTTGTGCAACGCATTAAGGTTGATTCTGCTTCTTATTCTTGTTCATCTGTCCCATTAGGTGATTCTATGCTAGAGGTTAGCTCTCTTCTTATGTCTTTTGCTTTCAAAATTGCTGCTAGGATCAGCCTATAATTTGTAATGTTTGTATTTTTTTTTAGAATAATATTTGTATTTTTTTTTTCCCGATTTTGTGAAATATTTTAAATATCCTGAATTATGTAAAATTAAATATTTGTGTTTTTTTAAGTTTCAATCTTATTAATTTGAATATGTTTTGTTATTTTACCTTAATTAAAAGTATAATTGTGTAAAATAAAGAATTGTTAATAGATTAAAAAAAACAATTATATTATGTCTAAAGATCCCCATTAGGGATCACCATTACAAGGGCAAATCTTCCAAAAACTCTTAAGGGATCTTTGCATTAATTAATTATTATAATTACTATTATTTTATTCAAATGATCCCCTAATGGGGATCACCATTAATCATGCTCTTAGAGAGAAGGCAGAGAAAGTTTAGTTGAATAAATGTGTTTAATTTTACGAGTGCTTTCACGTCAATTCTTTTTGATTGGTGAAGGATACAAATACAAAGGTAAACTCAATTTTACTAAGCAAAAATTACTCTTTTATTATAAGCTAACAAGTCAAAGCCTTAATATCTCTTGTTATTTAACCACTTTACTTATAATTCAGCTTTTTTTGGGTATTGGACTATTTGTATCAAAAAAAATATCTTATTATTCAGCTGGTAGGGGAAAAAATAAAAAACCCATCCTACGCTTAAAAAACACGGAAAAATAAATTACAAAAAAGGTAAGCAACCACGTGGCTCATAAATATCTAAAAAGTTTAGTCTATATAATGTGAGAGTTACATGAAGAAGAGAGAGTAAAAGAAGAAACAAACACACACACACACAAATACTTGAAAGCTTTTGAGCCAGAAACTCCAAAAAGATCTTACAAAAATGGGAACTGCTACTTTCGTTGATATTATTATTGCTATCCTCTTGCCTCCTCTTGGTGTCTTCCTCAGATACGGTTGCGGGGTAATTTTTTTTTTCTTTTACGTTTGTTTCTTCTTTTAGTAAATTTACATGAAAAACTTATGATTAGTACATGAAAGAACTAAAAGTTGTTTTATTTATTTATTTTTGAATTGTGTTGCAGGTTGAGTTTTGGATATGTTTGGTTTTGACAATTTTGGGTTATCTTCCTGGGATCATCTATGCCATTTACATCCTCACCAAATGATTTATCAACTACCATCATCGTCATCATCATCATCATCTCCTTGTAAGCCTTCTTCTCTCTATTATATTATACTCTCTCTTCTTGTATTTTATGGCCATGGAACTAGGTTTAAGCAGAGACATGTTTTTTTTTTTTTTAAGTTTTTTTGTTTCATTTGGAAATCAAGTATAAGTAGGGTGAGCTTACATTATAAATCATGTTTATTTGGATATTTTGTTTTTTTTTTTGTCGGTCAGATTGTTGTATTAGATGAGAGATAATTAACCTAAAAAAATCCAACAACTCCACAAAAAACATTATTATGTTTGGATAATACGATTAGGACAAATAAAAAGATTAGTGAGATGTAATTAGCATAATAAATTATTTGAGATAGACAAAATATCAGGAACCCGAGATCCGTTACAATTTTTTTTTTTTCCTCTATCAATTATGTAATACATATGATATGTATACCACAGCTACCGACTCATTAAATATCTAGTGAAATGAGAGTTCCGTTTTTTGTTTTTATTTGTATTTTGTAAATATATAGCACGAGAATTAATTATCAAACATACTAATGATTTTTTATATTTGTTGTTGTTTTGTAGGAACAGCTGTTTGGTCGTGTTCTCCTCGTCTCTATGTGACTTGATTTCTTAGTTTCTTTCTTGTATGATTTTTACTTTTCTAGTAATTAATCATCGTTATTGTATTTTGCATTTTATGAAATATTTCTGTTGATATTAAAAAAAAACAAAAGTGAGTGTTGTTGGTTTGTGTGAAGGAACTTGTGTAATTCAAAAATTTAAAATTTATATAATTTTTTGGTTATTCCAAGAAATTGAAACTTTTAGTGGTGGATTCAACGGACCATCATTTAAAACCTTACGTTATATCAAACTCACACGTATCATTTCATCACTCAATAAAATTGGCCCCATTACTTGGCATCATTTGCGATGCCCACGAGGATTACAACACATTTGCACCCACCGGTTGTTACGTACTACGAACCCAATTTTGTTATCTTTATCTCTTTTGTATATCCAATATTTAATCAGATATCCCAATCTTTTGACTTTACACCTAATAAGATACGATTCACTAACCAAACTTTATGTAACTAGTACCGACATCATGGTCTCATTTATACAGTTCCTTGATATCTCATTTGTCCAATAAATCAAAAGCTTCAAAAACATTACTAAGTTGTCACTTCACTTTGAACAAAATGATCACAAATCATCTCTAATGGTCAAATATACAATTCCAAGATATCATCCCTAAGCATACGCCTGATAGCTTAAGAACAAATACTCCTCATAAGTTGCTCACTCTTTGAATTGCCATTCTCTTCTGCACATTGGGCAATGAGCTTGACTCGTCTGCGAATTCACCCATTTCAATATGCAGTGAAGATGAAATGCGTGGTTGCAAGCTCCCCAAACTGCAATAGCACCACAGGCACAACAGTATAAGCAAAATTAAAAAAAGGCTTGACAATGTTTTGAGAAGCATGTACGAGAGATAAATGTAGAGGACTTTACTTAGTGGGCAATCATCCCCAGGGAGTTTGCAATCAGGACAACAACCATCAAAAGCCATTCGACATATCCCACATGTTTCGTCTTGAGCATCCCATGTCCATGAAGCAACTGCATGCCATCTGTTCCCAGGAGAAACATTTAGTTCAGAAAATAACTCCACATAGTAAGAGCTCTATGTTGCAGCTGAGACTATATAACAGATAAAAGATAATTCGTAAGCTAAAGGGACGAGGAACTTACTCTGTTTTACCGGTATGCAGGACATAAGTAGCATAGCAAGTCAAGATCAACAATCTTTTTTTTTTTTTTTTTAACTTCTGAAACAAACCTACTCTAATCTATACGCATCACTTTCTTCGCAATGAGTCTCTTAAACGACTATTAGTAAGTCATCAGCAGCAATTAACAGATACTTAACACATGAAAAAACCAATGTGAGACGAAAATTATGTTTTTGAGTCATCAAACGAAGCCGCTACGAATCTAACTCAGTAAAGCTTGTACAAGAGATATGGCCTTTAGATGTCTACTTTACATATCCGGATGAATACTATACCAGATGATCAGTACCAAAAGTTCTACGGTAATCTACGACCATAGCTGCATCTTAATGAAGACTAAAAAGATGAAGTAAACAAAAGGATACGCAAAATCTTGACTTTCATAGCTTCCTCCTGTATAAACAAAAACTCTTCACTCAGTCACAAACCCTGTTGCAAACAAAAAAATACTACTGAAATCTCACCCAAACACAAACTAGAAGACATATAAAGCATACATGAACAACTAGTGTACAAGAAGAAAATGTCATTTTTTCCAAAACCCCGTAAAAGATCAAGAAGAAATAGAAGTTTAGAATTTCTATCAGGCATTTGATCGAACACCTTGTATGCCAAAATCAAATCTTCTATAAATAAAATGCAACATACTGTAACTTATACTTCATCTGTAAAATTTCACGGGATAAAGATGCAATACAAACTCCAGAAGCCATTTCTCAAACAAAAATCCGGAAATCCCCAAAATGCAATTGAGAAACCAATTTAATCAAAAGCTAATCTCAATTCCGAAACGAAAACGCAAAGTTCTAAAACAAGAACATACCTAGACAAAGCCTGAATTTTTTACTCCGGTCAGACCCTGATGATCGACGAACCAAAGGAAGCGAAATCGGAAAACTTCTCACCGGGAAACAAGTTTAAAGTTTTGCGTGGATCGGACTTGGGAAGAGCAAGATGAGACACTTGGTGGGCCTTCAATTGAATTGGGCTTTCAAATCATTATTCCATATTGATAGCCCAAATTTGGGTTTTCAACATAACCAATAATAATAGAACTGATCTGACACTATTCAAAACGGTTCAGTTTGACCGATTCGGTTATGGAAGAGAAGGACCGAATTCGAACCGGGAGTTATTGATTTTTGTTTTGTTCGTCTGTAATATTGGTTTAGTTTAACATTAATTTTACTCATTCGTATTCTGGTTCTCACACATGTTGCGTTTCAGAAATCATTTGATAACTGATGATATTTTGAAGATTACAGCATTTTACTAAATTATTTGTGTTGTCACAAAACGACTACATCATTTACATTACATTAATATCCCTAAAACATCTACGTCGGCGATGCAATATTCTGATGAATATTGATTTTCGTTAGCAAGTCTTTGGTTTGATATGTATTATTATTGCATTGTATAGAACTAGAGTTCCTTAATTTCCGATTTTTTTTTTAAAAAAATGATATGTTTTTCTTTTCTTTTTTTTGCCAAAAAAAAAATTTAATATGTTTTTCTTATTATGTTGTTTCACTTGTTTGTATGCGAATAATGTATTACTCATTTATTGTAATGATAAAATCGATTCGAATTTTAACTATCCTCTCGCAAAAATATTCATTTATATTTTTGATGTAAAATTTTAAACAAAATTGTAATTAAGAACACTAAAACAATGATTATTTTAAATTACTCGTTTTCTTCGTCCCAAACAATATCTTTTAGCAAACTACTCCCTACATACAAAATTTAGTTAATCTGTCTTTAGTTAGTTCGATTAGCATCTAGATAAAATTTTGAACATTTTGTAATCTAGATATTGTATAGATCTATGATAAAGATTATGAAGAAAATTATCGTATCCAAAAACAAAAAGAAAAATTTAATTTAAACATACTTATTAAGAATTTTATTATCTAAAAATTATTACTAGACATCTTATTTGTGTAGAGAGGAAAATAATGACTTTCAAAGTGAGTATTCATCCACCATATATATTTTTACAATTAAAGAGGACACCTTCAAAGAACATATAGGTGAAATCTTCAAGAAATTAGGCGTTTTCCTTAATTTATTTATAAAGATGAAAAAAACAATCTTTCAGAAAAAAAAAAAAAAGATTTAATGTCCCGACTCTTGGGGTGCAAAAGGATCCGTGAGGTGAATAAATTTGGGAGTGCATGAAGCATGTGGGGTGCAAATAGATGGTCCTCATTAGTACTCAAATTAGTCAATCAATAGAGACCGATGAATACTGGCCATTAAGGAGACTTCCAAAGATTCTCCATAGTACTACTCTACTCCTATGATCTTTTCATGATTCTGATTTTACTTTTTTATGTTGTCGGCATATCGAACT
Organism: Odontarrhena argentea; assembly: GCA_900406245.1. Taxonomy (NCBI): domain Eukaryota; kingdom Viridiplantae; phylum Streptophyta; class Magnoliopsida; order Brassicales; family Brassicaceae; genus Odontarrhena; species Odontarrhena argentea. The sequence goes on from OVAF01000036.1 coordinate 25,644, forward strand.
AGGAGTTTATCTTTTTGTAAATAGAATTTGAGGCTAGAATGTTTTGATTCCTTTTGTGAATTATATATATGCCTTAACCATCAAAACGTAGCTGCGGTAAGAAAGTCTTAACCCGCATTGTTAATTTGTTCTAGTTTGTACATCCCCATTAAATTGTTGGTTTGTAATTTATTTGTATTGATCGAATCTTGTAGACTGACACACTCACAAAACATGAGTTTATTTAGGTGCCACTAATGAGATCATATTAAAACTAAAAGGGAATATTTTGGTTAATAATTGGCAGTAAAAGTAAGAGTGCAAGAACCAAGAAAAGGCTGCAAAAGAGAGAAAGAGAAGAATCAAAGTACTATTTCAAAATGTACCTTTTGTACATCAACAAGAGCATTATGTGAAGAGAAGAACTAAATCATGGACCTCTCCTTCCATGCAAATAATATCAATCATATAAAAGTTCTTGATTCCTACAGCTGGCTTCAAATCTTTGCTTTTTAGCTCTTTTATTTTGAATAGATCTTAATCTATAATCATCTTCTTTGCTCGAAAGTTATACTATGTGTTCTTATAACTTAGACCAAATCGATTTAAATTTGGCTAAATTGGTTTAGAAAGAAAATAGTTTTGTTTAGCTGAATGTATATATTACATAGTTGATGTGTGATTCCTAGCACAACTGCATAACCCCTCAGACTGATACTTACTTCAAAACAATTTATCTCGACATAATTAATCTCTCTAGTTAAATCATCTGCAAGTTTGGGTCGACAAACCAATTTCGGTTCATGTCGATTGTATTTCACATCGATCGCTTGGTTAATCAAATTTCTCGAATTAAATTTGATACCACAAAAAATTCGCGAGTTTCCAACTAAAAGTCATATTGGCATTTACTTGTTGTAAATGACTTATAAATTTGATTATGCTCTAACTTATGGTAAAATACTAAAATGTGAGATTCATGATAACCTACACCATAAATTTTGGTGTTTGCAAAGCCTCAAACAAGTCCAATCTTTATGTCATCTTAGTAATAATGAATTAGTCTTAAAAGCTAACCAAATCATATGTAGTCTTTATGAGAATTTAATAGGACTAATTAAATCCCTTCTGCTCATCTCTATGATTATTTGGAGAGAAGTAGGGGTGGGCATTTTATCCGGATCCGAAGATCCGATCCGGTCCCGATCCGAAAAAACACGGTTTGGATCGGATCCGGATCCGTTAAAATACCCGGTTGGATATAGATTTTTTTAAACATCGGGTACCGGGTCGGATCGGGTAAAACCCGAGATCCGATTGGGTATCCATTACTATCCGCGTATATTCTTCCCCTTATTACTTAATGTCGAAGATCCGCAATCTTCTTCCCCTTTTACTTGATGTCGATGATATTTGGGAAGATTTTTAGTTCCGAAATTATGCGTAATCAAATATACTCATATCTCCAAAATGGCTTGGAGAAGCATGGGATGTGAGACTATTTATTTATTTATATTTTTCTTTCTTGTTTTATTTGAATAAGTGACATTTTATGATTATGTCTTGTTTGGGATGTTAGATTACTACGTTATTTCAAATCCTTGGTTTTTTTATGGTTTCTTAAGTTTAATGTTTATTTTGGTTGCATCTTATTTGCGGATCTTTTATGTTAATCGGGTAATTCGGATTAAAGTGGATATATTTGGATATAAAAAATTTGGTCCCGATCCAAAACCGAATTTTTTTCGGTTCTTTTGATAAATACCCGAACCGACTTGGTACCGATCCGAACCCGATCCGAAATTTAAAATTATCCGATCGGTACCATTTCTCCTAAAACCGAAATATCCGAAATCCGAAATACCCGATCCGAATCCGATCCGATATCCGAATGCCCACCCCTAGAGAGAAGCAAGAACTATACAAAGTCGAATCTGGTTATTCAGAATTATAACTAGCTAGATAAAGATTGAGAAGCTAGAAGAAGAGAATTGTGAATAAATATCGATTATTATTAACTACAACTATAAGACACAATCAATAAAATTCTCATAAGAGCACATCCAAATAAATAAAAAGAAAATTTACATAGAATCAAATCAACCCTTTGATCATCATGTTCATCATCGATCATGCATCATTCATGGTTCATCATGATCATGCCTTCTCGGATTGGTATGGAGAGAGAGTTTGGCGCTCGGACTCAGAGACACGAGTGGCATGAAACTTAGCTATAAAAGCAGAAGCTTTACGGTCAATGCCTGGTTCAGCAACCCAATAACGTTTGTCTTCATCACTAGCCATTGCTTTGCGAGTGTAAACGACGTCGTCCCACGAGGCATCCGCTTCAACTCTGTGAGATCTTCTTGTTTTAAAGAAGCTGAAAAGAGAGAACCTCTTGCTTGATCTTGTGTTTCCTCCCATTAGTATATTTTTGAGAAAACAAGAACAAGATGAGAAACCAAAAAGATTAGAGAGAGTTTTTTTTTTTTCAATTGGATGTTGTTTTGAGTGGAGAGTTGGGTTTGTGTATGTATTTATAAGGAATACGGCTCACCAAAAATATTAACGAGTGAACCAAATAATCTTTTAGTTTAATGGAGACGTCCAAAAAACAAGAAAAATAGTTTAACTGATTACCTAAATTAATTAAAAAATGGGAATTATTTATGAAGGATTCAAATTGAGATTTATAAATAATCTGGCTCTAAGCCTCTAATTAACATTTATATGGATCCAAATTAATCGTCTGTCATTTACAAAAAAAAAAAAAAATTAATCGTCTGAGAATTTTTTTTTTTTTTAAATTCGGGTTAATTATTACAAACATTTTTTTCTTCAAATTTGTTTAATATGGTCTACGGTGTAATACACTAGAACTTAGGTTTAATTTCGTTCATTTTTTTGCATGCATGCAGTAATACAAACGTGTAAACAATTTTCTTAAGTATATATCACGAACATGACAGTTTCCCATCTTCAATCGTTTGCGTTTTTTTTTTGGTTTGATCAAGTAGCAATGTTAAGTTCTTTAAGTATAAGTATTTCACTAAACACTAAATTCAAATATAATCTTGTGATCAAGATAGTATCATTGAAGAATATTAAGGGAGATCGAACGGCAGGAGAAGGAGACACGTGAAACATAGTAACATAAAGAGGTGGTGGAGATTTTATAATATGTTATGTAGTATTGGCCCCAAAAACAAAAGCATTGGTTAGGCATCCAAGTTCTCTGTTTTGTTTGGTCTTTTCCCTCACACTTTTTCCAAACTCTTTTTTATAGAATTCTTTTGGAACCAAATCTTTTCTAAGAAATTATTTTAATATTCGTTTTTAGTTAAAATTCATGGAACTTTCTTTTATTATTATCAAATTCAAATACACTCTTATTTTCTTCTCCTTCTTTTTTCTTTTCCCTGTAGTAGTAGCAACTTTTGCCTAACTAGGGAGACTTAGTTATTTTCCAAAAGACTTCTCATGGTATTCACCAATTCCTCAGTTAGACAATTCTTATGCTCTATGCAACTTTTCTTCTTTGTTTTTCACCGAGGAATTATGAATGGCCAATGATTAAATTGTGAATTTACTTGTAATCTCTTAAATAATTATCTCTCAAATGTTAATTAACTAAATCCTTTTATTCGCATTGAATCCTTGTAATATTTTACTTTCATCAGAATTTTCCAAATTTTATTTGAAATGAAGAAAAGTGTTACTTATATGTTTTAAATATATTCAACTAAATGAACTCGTGTACTACTGTCCGTAAATAACTAAATAAAATGATCACTGTGGATAGAAAAATTATTTTGTTTGGATTTAGCTCTGGATATATAAATTTTCATCATATAATAAATTGTTATATGTACAATTAAAACGTGTCTATTTTTCTTGTTTTAATCAAAATTTACATTTAGTACATATATCATCTACATTCACATCGATCATGTGATATTTAAATTTTCTACTTACGTGCCTGTAAAGATTTGAGAATATGTAGCAATTATAAATTTTACAAACTACAAAATCTTGTGGAAAATAAATTTAGGGCTTGGAGTTTGTATTAATAATATATGTGAACGTAATTGCATTCACATTAGGATCGCAATGATGAGTACAGTAATTGCATATGATTACGCCCACATCAAATACAATACAGATTAAATATAAGAACAAACACTACTATGGTGGGGATGCAATATTATTATATATGAAATCAAACAAAAAAAAAAGTGGAGAAGAGAAAAACAGACAGTCAAAAAGAGAAGTGAAAAAGAATCTGTAGGAGAATAAAAAGACTAATTAATTAAGTTCTGTATTTTAAATGACACTAGATGTTCTTCTTGCTTCTTTGTGGAATATATCCAACAACTACAAGCTATATACATAATTAGTAATTAATATCTAATATTCTTCTTTTCATAAAAATATCCTAATCTTCTTTGCTAATCTTTCACCTATAAACTGCAAAGTTTTTAGCTTTAACCTCACCTAAGTAATTCTTCTCCACCAAAATTCGTCTCTAGATTGACTGCCAAAATGGAACGGAACAAATTTTGTTTCTTTTTCAACATTTTGTTATCATTTATGTATTTAAGTTTTTTTTTATTTACGTGGATGGTCCGGATCGGATTGGAGGGAACGTTGTTCAATATTTTTTCAAGGACTAAATCAACACAACCATCCAACAATTACAAACTACCCGGACTAATTTTTTGGCTGAGCTTTTTCTATGAAAAAATAGTTAAATCATGGTCCATATATAAGCTAGATTTGTCTACTAAAAACCTATATGAATTAATAAGGTTAGGACAATGTATTTTATTAATTTACCGAGATATCAATTTATCAAATATTAGTTTAAAGAGGGTTCACACCTTCATTCCCAAAGAATTTGCCCCTAGACTCCCACAACAAACTTGGCAAAGAATCGGCCAAGAGAAAACGAAACCGTCATCTCTAATAACTACATTTTGAATTTGAGTTGAACTATTTAAAATTTGTTTATAAGTATATAATCAGTAGTTCTAGAAGACAGCAAAACTTTGTAAACATTAGAAATTTGAGTTAATAATATTACTAGATTCGATTCAAATATATATAAAAACTTAACATGTTATGTTATGGAGTGTAAACATTCTCCACTCAACTCTTCTTTTTCCATCACGTGAACCAAATGTATTTCAACCTATTAGAGAAACTATCAGAAAGACGTAGGCGTTGTGATATCCAGCAGATTGGTAAAGCTAAAAAAATCGTCAACTTGTTGTAAGAATAATTTCCATTCTATTACTTATGTGTGCTTTTTCATTGGTTAGTCTCGCATAAGGCTACAATTATATACTTAGCTAGCTGTAATCAATTACAATGATTATAATTAGTATTGTTTTTTGTCTTTAAACGAAACGAATCCATAGCATAATAACACACCCAAATATATAAACGAACCCATTTGCTAGCTTTCCCCTTTAATCTTTGATGAAAACGTAAACCACTCGTTTTTTTGTAGCATGTGGGAGATACGTTGTTTGGCTTTAAATGGCACGATGTTTGATTGAATGAATTAGATTCGGCGTGCTGGGTTGACGATAGAGGCAGTGTAAAAACGACATGTAGTCTGTATCCATAAGAGTGAGATAACATGCATGGTTGATGATTATTGCTGAACGAGAAGGTCGTGACGTCATGAGTCTCATGATCATATATGAACGAAGTTTTTTTTAAATAATACCCCTTATTATTTTGGAAACCTTTATAATATAACAAAAAAAATTTTGGAAAATAGGTAAGTAACAAATTTGTCATATTTTTCAATTTTTTTTATTATACCAAAAAGTTTCCTAAAATAGTAAGGATGTATTTTAATCGATAAAAAATAAAATTAGACATTTAAAAACTAACTAAAAACCATAGATTTCATGGTCAAGATTTTCCCACAAAAATATGGTTTGTTTCTTATCTAATTTTTCAATTTTTTTGGTTATATAAAAAAGTTTCCAAAAATAGTAAGGTTGTATTTTGCTCGATGAAAATAAAAATTGAAAATTAAAAAAACAACAAAAACAGAAATCTAATTGTTAAGAAATAGTCCATATACAAATGTTTTCGTTTCTTATCTAATTTTCCAATTTTTTGGTTAAACAAAAAAATTTTCTAAAATAGTAAGGGGTTATTTTGCTCGATGATAAAAAAAAATTTGAAATTCAAAAACTAACAAAAATCCATATATATAATGGTCAATGTTTTGTCACATATAAACTTTTTTGTTACATATAAATTTTTTTGTTACATATCAAATTTTCCATTTTTTTTTGTTTAACCAAAGAATTTCCTAAAATAGTAAGGTTGTATTTTGCTCGATAAAATATAAAATTGGAAATTTAAAAACTATAAAAAAACCATATATATAATGGTCAAGGTTTTGTCACATATAGATGTTTTTTTTACATATCAAATTTTCCAATTTTTTTTGTTTTACCAAAAAAGTTTCATAAAATAGTAAGGTTGTATGTTGCTCGATGACCAAAAAAATTTTGAAATTCAAAAACTATCAAAAAACCATATTTATAATGGTCAATATTTTCCCACATTAAGATGTTTTTGTTAGATATCAAATTTTCAATTTTTTTTGGTTTTACCAAAAAGTTTCCTAAAATAGCAAGGTTCTATTTTGCTCAATAAAAAATAAATTTGGAAATTTAAAAACTAACAAAAAACCATAGATTTAATGGTCAAGATTTTCCCACATAAATACGTTTTGTTTCTTATCTATTTTTCCAATTTTTTTGGTTATACAAAAAAATTCCCAAATATAGTAAGGTTGTACTTTGCTCGATGAAAATAAAAATTGGAAATTTTAGAAACAACAAAAACAGAGATCTAATGGTCTAGAAATAGTCCATATACAAATGTTTTCATTTCTTATATAATTTTCCAATTTTTTTTTGGTTATACAAAACACTTGCCTAAAATAGTAAGAGGTTATTTTGCTCGATAACCAAAAAAAACTTGAAATTCAAAAACTATCAAAAAACCATATTTATAATGGTCAAAATTTTGTCACATATAGATGTTTTAGTTACATATCAAAATTTCCATTTTTTTTGGTGTTTGTACAAGTTTCCTAAAATAGTAAGGTTGTATTTTGCTCGATGAAAATAAAAATTGAAATTCAAAAACTAACCGATAACATAGATCTAATTGTCAAGATTTTCCCACATAAATTACGTTATTGGTTCTCATCTAATTTTCCAATTTTTTTGGTTATACAAAAAAGTTTCCTAAAATAGTAGACCTAATGGTCAAGAAATATTCCATATACAAATGCTTTTAGTTCTTGTCTAATTTTTTGATTTTTTGGTTACACAAAAAAACAATCCTAAAATAGTAAGGGGTTATTTTTCTCGATGACCAAATAAAATTAAAAATTTAAAAACTAACAAAAAACCATATACATAATGGTCAAAATTTTGTCACATATATATGTTTTTGTTACATATCAAATTTTCTAATTTTTTTGTCACATATATATGTTTTGCTAATTATCTAATTTTCAAAACCATATAGGTTTTTTGGATACTTTTTGAATATTCAATTATTTTATTTCGAGCAAAAAAACGGACTTAATATCATAGGAAACTTTTTTAAATAATAAAAAAATTGAAATTTTGACTAATAAAAAAATATTTCTTTGTTGCATAATTTTTACTATTATATCTAAGGTTTTTTTTAAAAGTTTTTGAATTTTCAATTATTTTTATTTCGAGCAAAAAAACTCACTTACTATTCTAGGAAACTTTTTAAAATAACCAAAAAGTTGAAATTTTGATAAGTAAACAAATATTTTTTTTGTGTCATAATCTTTACTATTATATCTAAGGTTTTTTTGATTTTTTATATTTTCAATTATATTGATTTCTAGCAAAACAAAATGGACTTACTACTATCGGAAACTTTTTGAAATAACCGAAAAATTGAAATTTTGATTAGTAAAAAAATATTTCTCTGTTGCATAATCTTTACTATATCTAAGGTTTTTTGAATAGTTTTTGAATTTTCAATTATTTTGACTTGGAGCAAAAAAAATGGACTTACTATTATAGGAAACTTTTATAAATAATCAAAAATTGAAATTTTGATTAGTAAAAAAATATTTCTCTGTTGCATAATCTTTACTATTATATATCTATGGTTTTTTTAATATTTTTTGAAGTTTCAATTATTTTGAATTCGAGCAAATAAAGGGACTTACTATTATAGGAAACTTTTTAAAATAACCAAAAAATAGAAATTTTTATTAGTAAAAACTAAAAACCTATTTATATGCGGTATAATCCTTACTATTATATCTAAGGTTTTTTAAATATTTTTTGAATTTCCAATTCTTTTGATTTCGAGCAAAAAAACGGACTTACAATTATCGGAAACTTTTTTAAATAACCAAAAAATTGAAATTTTGATTAGTAAAAAAATATTTCTCTATTGCATAATCTTTACTATTATATATCTAAGGTTTTTTGAATAGTTTTTGAATTTTCAATTCTTATGATTTCGAGCAAAAAATAGGACTTACTATTATAGGAAACTTTTTTAAATAACAAAAAAATTGAAATTTTGATTAGTAAAAAAATATTTCTCTGCGGCATAATCATTACTATTATATCTAAGGTTTTTTGAATAGTTTTTGAATTTTCAATTCTTTTTACTTCTTGCAAAAAAAGGGACTTACTATTATAGGAAAATTTTTCAAAGAACCAAAAAATTGAAATTTTCATTAGTTAAAAAATATTTCTCTGTTGCATAATCTTTACTATTATATCTAAGGTTTTTTTGATAGATTTTGAATTTTGATTTATTATGATTTCGAGCAAAAAAATGGACTTACTATTATAGGAAACTTTTTTAAATAACCAAAAAATAGAAATTTTTATTAGTAAAAACATATTTTGATAGTTTTTTTGATAGTTTTTGAATTTTCAATTATTTTGATTTCGAGCAAAAAAAATGGACTTACTATCATAGGAAACTTTTTCAAATAACTAAAAAATTGAAATTTTGATTAGTAAAAAAATATTTCTCTATTGCATAATCTTTACTATTATATATCTAAGGTTTTTTGAATAGTTTTTGAATTTCCAATTTTCTATGATTTCGAGCAAAAAATCGGACTTACTATTATAGGAAACTTTTTCAAATAACCAAAAAATTGAAATTTTGATTAGTAAAAAAATATTTCTCTGCGGCATAATCCTTACTAATATATCTAAGGTTTTTTTAATATTTTTTGAATTTCCAATTCTTATTATTTCTTTCAAAAAAACGGACTTACTATTATAGGAAACTTTTTCATATAACCAAAAAATTGAAATTTTCATTAGTAAAAAAATATTTCTCTGTAGCATAATCTTTACTATTATGTCTAAGATTGTTTTGATAGTTTTTGAATTTTGAATTATTTTGATTTCGAGTAAAAAAAGGACTTACTATTATCGGAAACTTTTTTAAATAACCAAAAAATTGAAATTTTGAATAGTAAAAAATATTTCTCTGTTGCATAATCTTTACTATTATATCTAATTTTTGATAGTTTTTGAATTTTGAATTATTTTGATTTCGAACAAAAAAAGGACTTACTATTATAGTAAACTTTTTTAAATAACAAAGAAATTGAAATTTTGATTAGTGAAAAAATATTTCTCTGTAGGATAATCTTTACTATTATATCTAAGGTTTTTTTGATAGTTTTTGAATTTTCATGTATTTTGATTTGAAGCAAAACAACGGAATTTCTATTATAGGAAACTTTTTAAAATAACCAAAAAATTGAAATTTTGATTAGTAAAAAAATATTTCTCTGCGGCATAATCCTTACTATTATATCTAAGGTTTTTTAAATATTTTTTGAATTTCCAATTTTTTTTTATTTCTTGCAAAAAAAGGGACTTACTATTATAGGAAACTTTTTCAAATAACCAAAAAATTGAAATTTTGATTAGTAAAAAAATATTTCTCTGTTGCATAATCTTTACTATTATATCTGAGGTTTTTTTTTATAGTTTTTTGAATTTTGAATTATTTTGATTTCGAACAAAAAAACGGACATACTATTATAGGAAACTTTTTTAAATATCAAAAAAAATTGTAATTTTGATTAGTAAAAAATATTTCTCTCTTGCATAATCTTTACTATTATATCTAATGTTTTTTGAATAATTTTTGAAGTTTCCATTATTTTGATTTCGAGTAAAAAAACGGACTTACTATTAAAGGAAACTTTGTTAAATAACCAAAAAATTGAAATTTTGATTAGTCAAAAAATATTTATCTGTGGCATAATCTGTACTATTTTATCTAGGGTTTTTTAAATATTTTTTGAATTTCCAATTGTTTTGAATTCGAGCAAATAAACGGACTTACTATTATAAACTTTTTTAAAAAACCAAAAAAATTGTAATTTTGATTAGTAAAAAAATATTTCTCTCTTGCATAATCTTTACTATTATATCTAAGGTTTTTTGAATAGTTTTTGAAGTTTCAATTATTTTGAATTCAAGCAAATAAACGGACTTACTATTATAGGAAACTTTTTTTAAATAACCAAAAAATAGAAATTTTTATTAGTAAAAACCTATTTATCTGCGGTATAATCCTTACTATTATATCTAAGGTTTTTTGAATATTTTTTGAATTTCCAATTCTTTTGATTTTGAGCAAAAAACGGACTTACTATTATCTGAAACTTTTTTAAATAACCAAAAAATTGAAATTTTGATTAGTAAAAAAATATTTCTCTGTTGCATAATCTTTACTATTATATCTAAGGTTTTTTTAATAGTTTTTGAATTTTCAATTATATTGATTTCTAGCAAAAAAAAATGACTTACTATTATAGGAAACTTTTTCAAATAATCAAAAAATTGAAATTTTGATTAGTAAAAAAATATTTCTCTGTTGCATAATCTTTACTATTATATGTCTAAGGTTTTTTGAATAGTTTTTGGAATTTTCAATTCTTATGATTTCGAGCAAAAAATTGGACTTACTATTATAGGAAACTTTTTTAAATAACCAAAAAATTGAAATTTTGATTAGTAAAAAAATATTTCTCCGCGGCATAATCCTTACTATTATATCTAAGGTTTTTTGAATATTTTTTGAATTTACAATTCTTTTTATTTCTTGCAAACAAACGGACTTACTATTATAGGAAACTTTTTCAAATAACCAAAAAATTGAAATTTTCATTAGTAAAAAAATATTTCTCTGTTGCATAATCTTTACTATTATATCTAAGGTTTTTTTGATAGATTTTGAATTTTGATTTATTATGATTTCGAGCAAAAAAATGGACTTACTATTCTAGGAAACTTTTTTAAATAACCAAAAAATTGAAATTTTGAATAGTAAAAAAATATTTCTCTGTGGCATAATCTGTACTATTATATCTAGGGTTTTTTGGATATTTTTAGAATTTCCAATTGTTTTGAATTCGAGCAAATAAACGGATTTACTATTATAGGAAACTTTTTTAAAAAACCAAAAAATTGAAATTTTGATTAGTAAAAAAATATTTCTCTGTTGCATAATCTTTACTATTATATCTGAGGTTTTTTTTATAGTTTTTTAAATTTTGAATTATATTGATTTCAAACAAAAAAACGAACATACTATTATAGGAAGCTTTTTTAAATAACCAAAAAAATTGTAATTTTGATTAGTAAAAAAATATTTCTCTCTTGCATAATCTTTACTATTATATCTAAGGTTTTTTGAATAGTTTTTGAAGTTTCAATTATTTTGAATTCGAGCAAATAAAGAGACTTACTATTGTATCTAAGGTCTTTGGAATATTTTTTGAATTTCCAATTCTTTTGATTTCTAGCAAAAAAACGGACTTACGATTATAGGAAACTTTTTTCAATAACCAAAAAATTGAAATTTTGATTAGTAAAAAAATATTTCTTTGTTGCATAATCCTAACTATTATATCTAAGGTTTTTTGAATATTTTTTGAATTTCTAATTCTTTTTATTTCGAGCAAAAAAAGGGACTTACTATTATAGGAAACTTTTTTAAATAACCAAAAAATAGAAATTTTTATTAGTAAACAACTATTTATCTGCGGTATAATCCTTAGTATTATATCTAAGGTTTTTTGAATAGTTTTTGAATTTTCAATTATTTTGACTTGGAGCAAAAAAAATGGACTTACTATTATAGGAAACTTTTATAAATAATCAAAAATTGAAATTTTGATTAGTAAAAAAATATTTCTCTGTTGCATAATTTTTACTATTATATCTAAGGTTTTTTAAATAGTTTTTGAATTTTCAATTATTTTTATTTCGAGCAAAAAAAAATAGACTTACTATTATAGGAAACTTTTTCAAATAACCAAAAAATTGAAATTTTGACTAGTAAAAAACTATTTCTCTGTTGCATAATCTTTACTATTATATATCTAAGGTTTTTTGAATAGTTTTTGATTGAATTCTTATGATTTCGAGCAAAAAAACGGACTTACTATTATTGGAAACTTTTTTAAATAACCAAAAAATTGAAATTTTGATTAGTAAAAAAATATTTTTCTGATGTATAATTTTTACTATTATATCTAAGGTTTTTTGAATAGTTTTTGAATTTTCAATTATTTAGATTTAGAGCAAAAAAATGGACTTACTGTTATAGAAAACTTTTTCAAATAACCAAAAAATTGAAATTTTGATTAGTAAAAAACTATTTCTTTGTTGCATAATCTTTACTATTATATATCTAAGGTTTTTTGAATGGTTTTTAATTGAATTCTTATAGGTTCCAACAAAAAAACGGACTTACTATTATAGGAAACTTTTTTAAATAACCAAAAAATTGAAATTTTGATACAATTTTTTTTATTTCTTGCAAAAAAAGGGACTTACTATTATAGGAAACTTTTTCAAATAACCGAAAAATTGAAATTTTCATTAGAAAAAAAATATTTCTCTGTTGCATAATCTTTACTATTATATCTAAGGTTTTTTTGATAGATTTTGAATTTTGATTTATTATGATTTCGAGCAAAAAAATGGACTTACTATTATAGGAAACTTTTTTAAATAACAAAAAAATGAAATTTTGATTAGTAAAAAAATATTTCTCTGTGGCATAATCTGTACTATTATATCTAGGGTTTTTGGATATTTTTTGAACTTCAATTGTTTTGAGTTCGAGCAAATAAACGGAATTATTATTATAGGAAACTTATTTAAAAAACCAAAAAATTGAAATTTTGATTAGTAAAAAAATATTTTTCTGTTGCATAATCCTTACTATTATATCTAAGGTTTTTAGAATATTTTTTGAATTTCTAATTCTTTTGATTTCGAGCAAAAAAAGGGACTTACTATTATAGGAAACTTTTTTAAATAACCAAAAAATAGAAATTTTTATTAGTAAAAAACTATTTCTCTGCGGTATAATCCTTACTATTATATCTAAGGTTTTTTGAATATTTTTTGAATTTCCAATTCTTTTGATTTCGAGCAAAAAAACACGGACTTTCTAATATAGGAAACTTTTTAAAATAACCAAAAAATAGAAATTTTGAATAGTAAAAACAAATTTCTCTGCGGTATAATCCTTACTATTATATCTAAGGTTTTTTGAATATTTTTTGAATTTCCAATTCTTTTGATTTCGAGCAAAAAAACACGGACTTTCTAATATAGGAAACTTTTTAAAATAACCAAAAAATAGAAATTTTGAATAGTAAAAACAAATTTCTCTGCGGTATAATCCTTACTATTATATCTAAGGTTTTTTGAATATTTTTTGAATTTCCAATTCTTTTGATTTCGAGCAAAAAAACGGACTTGCTATTATCGGAAACTTTTTTAAATAACCAAAAATAGAAATTTTGATTAGTAAAAACTATTTCTCTGAGGTATAATCCTTACTATTATATCTAAGGTTTTTTTGACAGTTTTTGAATATTTTGATTAGTAAAAAAATATTTCTCTGTGGCATAATCTGCACTATTATATCTAAGGTTTTTTTATTATTTTTTGAATGTCCAATTCTTTTGATTTCGAGCAAAAAAACCGACTTACTATTATAGGAAAATTTGTTAAATAACCAAAAAATTGAAATTTTGTTTAGTAGAAAAATAATTTTCAGTGTCATAATCTTTGCTATTATATCTAAGGTTTTTAGATATTTTTTGAATTTCCAATTATTTTGATTTCGAGTAAAAAAACGGTCTTTCTATTATAGAAAACTTTTTTAAATAACCAAAAAATTGAAACTTTGATTAGTAAAAATATATTTCTCTTTGTCATAATCCTTACTATTTTATCTAAGGTTTTTTAGATATTTTTTGAATTTCCAATTATTTTGATTTCGAGCAAAAAAACGGACTTACGATTATAGGAAACTTTTTTAAATAACAAAAAAATAGAAATTATTTTATTAGTAATAATATATTTCTCTGTGGCATAATCTTTACTATTATATCTAAGGTTTTTTGGATATTTTTTGAATTTCCAATTTTTTCATTTCGAGAAAAAAAATGGACTTACTATTGTAGGAAACTGTTTTAAATAACAAAAAAATTGAAATTTTTTTCGTAAAAACCTTTTCAACGTCATAATCTTTACTATTATATCTAATTTTTTTGTGATATTTTATGATTTTCCAATTATTTTAATTTTAAGCAAAAAAAAAAGGACTTACTATTATAGGAAATTTTTTTAAATAACCAAAAAATTGAAATTTTGATTAGTAAAAAAATATTTTTCAGTGTCATAATCTTTACTATTATATCTAAGGTTGTTTGGATAATTTTTGAATTTCCAATTATTTTGATTTCGAGCAAAAAAACGGACTTTCTATTATAGTAAACTTTTAAAAATAACCAAAAATTTGAAACTTTGATTAGTAAAAAAATATTTCTCCATGTCATAATCCTTACTATTTTATCTAAATGTTTCTGGATATTTTTTGAATTTCCAATTCTTTTGATTTCGAGCAAAAATACGGACTTACTATTATAGGAAACTTCTTTAAATAAACAAAAAATTGAAATTTTGATAAGCAAACAAATATTTCTCTGTGGCATAATCTTTACTACTATATTTAAGGTTTTTTGGATATTTTTTGAATTTCCAATTCTTTTGATTTCGAGCAAAAAAACGGACTTACTATTATAAGAAACTTTTTTAATGGTTAAGAAATAGTCCATATACAAATATTTTCGTTACTTATCTAATTTTATTATTTTTTGGTTATACAAAAAACTTTCCTAAAATAGTAAGCGGTTATTTTGCTCGATGACCAAATAAAATTGCAAATTCAATACCTAACAAAAAAACGTATATATAACGGTCAATATTTTGTCACATATAGATGTTTTTGTTACATATCAAATTTTCAAATTTTTTGGTTTTACCAAAAAGTTTTCAAAATAGTAAGATTGTATTTTGCTCGATAAAAAGTAAAATTCAAAATTTAAAAACTAACAAAAAACCATAGATTTAATGGTCAAGATTTTCCCACATAAAATATATTTTTGTTACTTATCTAGGTTTTCAATTTATTTTGTTATACAAAAAAGTTTCATAATATAGTAAGGTTGTATTTTGCTCGATAAAAAAAAAAATAGAAATTTAAAGAACAACAAAAAACATAGATCTAATGGTCAAGAAATAGTCCATATACAAATGTTTTCGTTTTTTTATCTAATTTTCTAATTTATTTGGTTATACAAAAAACTTTCCTAAAATAGTAAGGGGTTATTTTGCTCGTGACCAAATAAAATTGTAAATTCAATAACTAACAAAAAAACATATATATAAGGGTCAATGTTTTGTCACATATAGATATTTTTGTTACATATCAAATTTTCTAATTTTTTTGTTTTACCAAAAAGTTTTCAAAATAGTAAGGTTGTATTTTGCTCGATAAAAAATAAAATTGGAAATTTAAAAACTAACAAAAAACCATGAATTTAATGGTCAAGATTTTCCCACATAAAATATATTTTTGTTACTTATCTAGGTTTTCAATTTATTTTGTTATACAAAAAGTTTCCAAAAATAGTAAGGTTGTATTTTGCTAGATAAAAATAAAAATTGGAAATTAAAAAAAAAAACAACAAAAAACACAGATCTAATGGTCAAGAAATATTCCATATACAAATGTTTTCGTTTTTTTCTCTAAGTTTCTAATTTATTTGGTTGTACAAAAAACTTTCCTAAAATAGTAAGGAGTTATTTTGCTCGATGACCAAATAAAATTGTAAATTCAAAACCTAACAAAAAAAACCATATATATAATGGTCAATGTTTTGTCACATATAGATGTTTTTGTTACATATCAAATTTTTCAATTTTTTTGGTTTTACCAAAACGTTTCCTAAAATAGTAAGGTTGTATTTTGCTCGATGAAAATAAAAATTGAAAATTCAAAAACTAACGAATAACATAGATCTAATAGTCAATATTTTCTCACATAAATATGTTTTTGTTTCTTATCCAATTTTCCAAATTTTTTGGTTATACAAAAAAGTTTCCTAAAATAGTAAGGTTGGATTTTGCTCGATGAAAATAAAATTTGGAAAATCGAAAAAACAACAAAAAAACATAGATCTAATGGTCAAGAAATATTCTATATACAAATTCTTTTGTTTCTTGTCTAATTTTTGATTTTTTTGGTTATACAAAAAACTTTCCTAAAAGAGTAAGGGATTATTTTGCTTGATGACCAACAAAAATTTGAAATTAAAAAACAAAAAAAAAAACCATATATATAATGTTCAATGTTTTGTCACATATAGATGTTTTTGTTACATATCAAATTTTCCAATTTTTTTTGTTTTACTTAAAAAAGTTTCATAAAATAGTAAGGTTGTATTTTGCTCGATGAAAATAAAAATTGAAATCCAAAAACTAACAAATAACATAGATTTTATTGTCAAGATTTTCCCACATGAATATGTTTTTGTTTCTTATCTAATTTTCAATTTTTTTGGTTTTTTAAAAAAATTCCTAAAATAGTAAAGGGTTATTTTGTTCGATGATCAAATAAAATTGGAAAATTAAAAACTAACAAAAAAACATATATATAATGGTCAAAATTTTGTCACATATAGATGTTTTTGTTACATATCAAATTTTCTAATTTTTTGGGTTTACCAAAAAGATTCCTAAAATAGTAAGATTGTATTTTGCTCGATAAAAAATAAAATTGGAAATTTAAAAACTAAAAAAAAACCCATAGATTTAATGGTTAAGATTTTCCCACATAAAATATATTTTTGTTACTTATCTAGGTTTTCAATTTATTTTGTTATACAAAAAGTTTCCAAAAATAGTAACGTTGTATTTTGCTAGATAAAAATAAAAATTGGAAATTAAAAAAACAACAAAAAACATAGATCTAATGGTCAAGAAATATTTCATATACTAATGTTTTCGTTTCGTATCTTATTTTCCAATTTTTAAGGTTATACAAAAAACTTTCCTAAAATAGTAAGGGTTATTTTGCCCGATGACAAAAAAAATTGGAAATTTTAAAACTAACAAAAAATCAAATATATAATGGTCAAGGTTTTGTCACATATAGATGTTTTTGTTGTATATCAAATTTTCCAATTTTTTTTGTTTTACCAAAAAAATTTCTAAAATAGTATAGTTGTATTTTACTCGATAAAAAATAAATTCGAAATCTAAATACTAACAAAAAACCATAGATGTAATGATCAAGATTTTCACATGTAAATATGTTTTGTTTCTTATCTAATTTTCAATTTTTCATAATTATATTAAAAAAAATTCCAAAAATAGTAAGGTTATATTTTGCTCGATTACAATAAAAATTGGAAATTAAAAAAAACAACAAAATAGAGATTTAATGGCCAAGAAATAGTCCATATACAAATGTTTTCGTTTCTTATCTAAGTTTCCAATTTTTTTGGTTATACAAAAAATTTTCCTAAAATAGTAAGGGGTTATTTTGCTTGATGACGAAAAAAAAATTTGAAATTCAAAAACTAACAAAAAACTATATACATAATGGTCAAGGTTTTGTCAGATACAGATGTTTTTGTTACATATCAAATTTTCTAATTTTCTAATTTTTTTAATTTTTTTTGTTTTTTCAAGCCCAGTTACAAGAGAAGAAGGTGAGCCCAATAGGGACCCCAATACAGCGATATGGGTCAAGCCTAGTTACAAGAGAATGAGTGAGCCCAATAGGGACCCAATACAGAGATATGAGCCAAGCCCAAGCCCAAATTACAAGAGAAGGGGTGAGCCCAATAGGGACCCCAATACATAAGAAGGCAAAAGTCTGGATAAACTCAAATGAAACAACAATAAAACGCATTAAACTGGGCTTGAACCCAGACGGTGTCACAGGCACAACACTAGCACAACCACTAGGCTAAAATTTTTTAAGCAAAAAATTCTCTAAAATAGTAAGGTTGTATTTGGCTCGATAACAAATAAAATTGGAAGTTTAGAAACTAACAAAAAGACCTTAGATTTAATGGTCAATATTTTTCAACATAGAGATGTTTTTGTTACTTATTTAGTTTTTCAATTTTTTTTTGTTATACAAAAAGGTTTTCAAAAATAGTAAGATTGTATTTTAACCGATGAAAATAAAAATTATAAATTAAAAAACTAACAAATAACATGGGTCTAATTGTCAAGATTTTCTAACATAAAATATATAAACAATAGTTTTGAAAAACAAAAAATCTGAATTAGAAGTAAACTGTATCAAATTTGCCTGAAAGTTATTTTTTTCCAATTTGGATCAACAATAAAACTTAACATTTACATTCTTTTTGTTTCAAAATGTGACAAAATTAAATACAAAAGAAAAAAAAAGAAAAAAAAACCAAAGGTCGTCAAGCTCTTCCCTCTCCTTCTTTCTCGTGTGCAACTTCCGACAATTCGATCATAAGACTTCAGTAACGAATTAGGGTTCCGTTGTTCTCCGAAATTTCGAGGTAATTCGATTGTTAATTTTTAATACCCAATATTGATTCTAGGGTTCTTAACGCCCAATTCCCAGTTTTGAATTTTTGTTTTTTCCCCAAGTTCTGTGATTCGGCGTTGTTATATTCTGTCTGGATGTAAAGTTACTTTGTTATCGATATTTGGTATTGCTGTTTCGAATAAATGGCTTGTTCTAATCTCTATTGAGAAGCGGAAATTATCAATTTTTAGGGTTTACGATGATTAGGTATTCTGGAGTTTGGATTTGACCGTAAATTTGAAAGCTTTGCCTCTCTTTTCTCTAAATTTTCTCATTGTTGAATGAAACCCGATTGTAATTCACTGCAATTTGATGGTGATTGTGCGTTCTATGACTAGCAAATGGTTGTGTAGAAACTAGAAACTGAAAGTTTCAATATTCTAGCTCTGAACATTGTTTTGCATCGATTCACTCGGCAAAATCAAAGTTTCATATTGATTTTGTCATTTTGATGTCTTACATGTTATCTGTAAGCCTGCATTAGCTTCGAACCGATAGTAGAGCTTAGATTGCTTTGGTATGTGTTACAGAGTTTGGTTTCTTCTTCATCCTCTCATGTTCTGCTTGTTGTAGGACATGTCAGGGAAAGGGGTCATTGCAATATGTATGTCTGGTGGGGAATTTCAGACAGAGAAAGGCGGAGCGCTGACTTACAAAGGCGGCGATGCTCACGCCATAGACGTGGACGAGCAGATGAAATTTGTAGACTTTATCTCAGAAATTGGGGAGATGTTTAACTGCGATGTCAGGACAGTTGGTCTCAAATACTTTCTTCCGGATAACAAGAAAACCCTTATCTCCATCTCGAACGATAAAGATTTGAAACGGATGATTAAATTTCACGAGAACTCCAACACTGCCGATGTATATCTTGTACCTGAAGAAGCTGCTCCTGACATTTCAAACATGCCGGCTAGCAGGTGAGCAGAGCCATTACTAGAATCAGCATGGCGTTATCATTGCTGGATATTCTTGGTTTCTAAGAGTTCGTTTCCTTTTTTCCAGATCAAGCAGAACGACATTGTCTGAAGCAGTTATCCCCGTTCCTCTGGACGACATGATAGACGACACAGCAGGACCAGACGATCTTCCTGTCTCAGTCTCAATCTCAGCTCCTCTTGATGTTACGATGGAGCAAGCTGTGAACCAAGCTTCAGATTCACAGATTGTTATTAATCAACCTGATATGATGCCGTCGATGATCGAAGTCCCAAATCCAAAAGGAGATATTCTCACAAAGGCAAGAACACAGCAGTGGCAGAACACAATCACAGGAGTGGGACAGAGGTTTAAAAACGTAGGCGAGTTCCGTGAAGCGCTGCGCAAGTATGCTATCGCAAATCAATTTGGATTCCGCTACAAAAAGAATGATAGTCATCGGGTGACGGTTAAATGTAAAGCTGAAGGTTGTCCTTGGAGGATTCATGCTTCGAGGCTATCAACAACTCAGCTGATCTGTATTAAAAAAATGAATCCGACACATACTTGTGAAGGTGCGGGTGGGATCAACGGTCTTCAGACGAGTAGGAGCTGGGTTGCTAGCATTATCAAGGAGAAGCTTAAGGTTTTTCCTAACTATAAACCGAAAGACATTGTCAGCGACATCAAGGAAGAGTATGGGATTCAGCTGAATTATTTTCAGGCGTGGCGAGGAAAAGAAATTGCTAGGGAACAGCTTCAAGGATCATACAAGGACGGGTACAAACAGCTGCCTTTGCTCTGCGAGAAAATAATGGAAACGAATCCAGGAAGCCTCGCTACATTCACGACAAAGGAAGATTCGAGTTTTCACCGTGTTTTCGTGTCATTTCACGCCTCAATTTTCGGTTTTCTTGCGTCATGTCGACCTCTCGTATTCCTCGACAGTATGCCGCTGAAATCAAAGTATCAAGGGACTTTATTAGCTGCTACTTCTGTAGATGGAAACGATGAAGTGTTTCCTCTGGCTTTTGCAGTGGTTGATGCGGAAAGTGATGATAATTGGGAATGGTTCTTGCTTCAGCTGAGATCTGTGCTTCCAATGCCTGCGATCCCCACGCCTTGCTCAATTACCTTTGTTGCAGATCGACAGAAGAATCTGCGGGATTCGATCCCAAAAGTATTTGAGAAATCACATCACGCATATTGCTTGCGGTATTTGACTGACGAACTCATCAGAGACTTGAAAGGACCCTTCTCTCACGAGATCAAGCGGTTAATTGTCGATGACTTTTACAAGGCAGCATATGCCCCCAGAGTGCATGAATTTGAGTCATTTGTCGAGAGCATCAAAACCCTCTCACAAGAAGCTTATGACTGGATCAGGCATAATAGCGAGCCCGATCATTGGGCCAATGCTTTCTTCCCTGGTTCTCGGTACAACCACATGACTTCAAACTCAGGAGAACCGTTTTTCAGCTGGGCTTCTGATGCCAACGATCTACCAATAACTCAGATGGTGGATGTAATCCGCGGGAAAATCATGGGGTTGATCCACGTGAGAAGGATAAATGCTGCCGAGGCTAATGGAAGATTGACTCCTTCTATGGAAGCAAGGTTAGAGGATGAACGCAAACTAGCACAAAATGTTGAGGTAGCAATGGCCGGAGATAACACGTTTCAAGCCCGTGCACGAACATACGAGCTCGTGAACATGGCGCAGGTGGACTGTACCTGCAAAGGTTTACAGTTAACTGGTCTACCATGTCACCACATGATTGCAGTTATCAGCTGGTGTACACTGGATCTATACAATTACTGTCCTAAGTATTTTACTGTTGATAACTACAGGGAGACTTACTCTCTGTCGATAAATCCGGTTCCATTGTTAGAAGGAGAGATGTACAGAGAAAACTCTGGTGGTTCCGCTGTGACCGTAACGCCGCCACCAACAAGGCGACCACCGGGTAGGCCGCCGAAGAAGAAGACAGCCTCTGAAGAGGTGATGAAACGGCAGCTGCAATGTAGTAAGTGCAAGGGACTTGGTCACAACAAGTCGACGTGTAAAGACTTACTTCTTGAGTGTTAGCTTTTTTTCTCTAATTAACTTGTTTCTCTTTTCAAATTTCATCAACTTGTTAAAGTGATGAGCAATCTGTAAGAAAGAAGGCGTCTTAACTTTTTTTTAAGTTAAACATTTATTTATCGGATTTAATTCAATAAAAAAAAAAATTCTTGATTAAGTCTCACTTATCAACTTGTCAAGAATTATAAAGAGACATAACTCTATATATAGCTATTAGTCCTCATAATAAGACTTTGAAGAATTGGAGGAGATGACAAAAACACCAAACTCTCTTTAAAATAAATCTTTGTTGGCTTATACAAGATCATGGTATTGAGATATAATGATGATAATAACAATACAGAGAAGGAGAGAGAGAAGAGATGATTTTCCCAGACTGCTTGCTCTAGTTCTCGTGTTTGCGGTGTAGCAGCAGATGAATCACAAACCGAGCCAGGGACACTGTTTCCTTGCATGTTCGGGCACTAACTTAGCCACCATCTCCACAGGGACACCTTTAAGCTCTGTTTCAGACAACACAAAGAAAGAAAAAAACATGAGTTGGGTCACAAGCTCAAAGTGCAAAAACCATAAAATATTCCAGCCTTTACAGTTTGATCAATTTGAAAGGAACAATGTGGCTTGTACCATGAGGCTTGAAGTTGAAGAGCGGTGGAAGGAACCGTCCATTGGGCAATCGCGCATTGGGATCTCTTAGCTCGTCAAAGAATGGATGAACCAACGCATCAAGCTAATGGCAAGATCACCCATTAAAAAAATTAGACAAAGAGATAAAAAAAAAAAAAAAAAAATTACAGAATGAAGAGAGTCAGATAAGTTGCAAATACTCACAGCAGCGCAACGAAGATTTGGAGAGTATTGAAGAAGCCTTGAGACCAAATCAACAGCTTCTGGAGGCATTCGCTTGTGGAAAATCTGGATTTTTTAAATATGTATCACTCAACGGGTACTTAAATAAATGAAGAAATTGAGCAGGCTATATTTCAAGTTAACAAAGATATAAATACCTTATGCCAAGGATGAGCTTTAATCTGAGGAAATTTGAATTCTGTGTAGTTGGGGTTCATGCATTTGATTTCTTCTCTTGTAGGGGTTCCCAAAACCTATACAATTCAAGTATACAGCAAATATCATTATACATTGAATCAGGGTAAGTTGGTACAGCTATTAGTGTGTATTCAGTACAAAAGTGTAGTACCTTAATGATCTCGACAAGTTGATCAACACCGCTTTCACCTGGGAATAATGGCTGGCATGACCCCAAAAAAAAAAAAAACAGATTGGTTAACCACGGAATTACAATTTGAAACAGTCCAAAGATGTTTAAATTTGAGATTATAGAGATGTTTTTACCTGCCCGAGAAGAAGCTCGGCAAGAACACATCCTGCAGACCAGACATCAATGGCTGTAGTATACTCGGTTGCTCCAAAAATAAGCTCGGGCGCTCTGTAATACCTCGAGCAAATGTATGAAATGTTTGGCTCTCCCTTAACCTGTTTCAAGAATCAGTATTGATTAAAATGATTCTATTCAAAATGTCCCGCCAAGAGAGGGATAGAGATATTCATCAAACTTACCAATACTTTAGCACTTCCAAAATCGCATAGCTTCACTTGATGGGTGTGTGGATTTACCAACAAGTTTTGGGGTTTTATGTCACGATGACATACACCAATACAACGGTGAATGTAGGATAAGGACCTGAAAATCTGTCAAAACATAGAAGACTCTCGTCAAAATCTCTAATTGGGAGAGATAAAATTACATAGACAAGTCATGGAAGTAGATAGATACCTGATATGTGTAAAGTTTGACGTAAACAAGAGGCATTCGTTGATTAAGTTTGTTGTAGTGTTTGATAACGCGGTGTACAGTTTCCGGAACATATTCCAGAACCAAATTAAGGTAGAGCTCGTCTTTCTCAGTCGTTGAGAAGAAGCAATGTTTCAACGACACGACATTAGGATGGTCAAGTAGTCTCATTGTTTGAAGCTCACGGTTCTTGTACCTCCTATCTTGCAAAACTTTCTTTATTGCAACAGTTTCTCCTGTTTCTAAACATTTCGCCTGAACAAGAAAAAAAGAGTATCCAGTCAGTGGATAAAAAAGTCACATATTTAAATAGAGAAGCAACTCAAGTAAAGCTCACCTGGAATACAACTCCAAAGGATCCATGTCCAACAACTCGCTCTGCCATGTAACTAATTGTCTGCAATCAAACATCCAATGCAAAATAACTTAGTCATCGAAGATACAATGGAATCAACTAATTAAGGATCGGTTTTCGACTCCACAAACCTGTTTTGGCTGGCCATTTCGTCCACCTATCGTAGTAACTATGATATGGCCAGTCTCTGTCACATTGCCATTTACGATTGTAGCTTCCATTTCCTAGCAATCACGAATCAAGTCAGTGAAACAAAACAATATATCATCCGTAAACCTCAATCTAATCACCAAGAAAAAGCATACTTTATCATCTTGAATTTTCATGTCTTTCATCTCTTCAGGTAATCTATCAACATCAGAAGCGTCTCCAGTCGAATCTCTAACTGCGGAACTAGGCTCCACGCCCACCGTAGCCATCGTAATATAAAATCTTTCCTTTAGTTCACTCTTCAAAACTCGATCAGATCGAAAAACTCAACCCTGCAGCAGATAACAAATAGCAAAGTAATGGTTAGCTACTTAATTCATAAACCATATCTGTAAATTACAGAGCATACGGTTGCTCAAACTCAACAAATCTAGTCTCAACATGCAAGGTTTGGATTATAACAATACAATTGAAACACCAATCACATAAAAAAAAAAATTACAGAACCCTCATAAGAAATATTTGTATAATCAACAAAAACATACAAAAAAGATAGCAAATTTCAACAAAATTTATAGCAAATTTCAACAAAATTTAAGAGATGTGACAATCAAATCCAAGCTCATCTTGACCAATTAATCAATCTTTACCGATCTATATACCATAAAATCGAACATGAACCCCCCCCCCCCCCCCCANAAAATTGGAAATTCAAAAGCACCCAGAATTTAAGATGAGATATATAAGCACGAGGAAGAAAAAAAGAGAAATTTTTGAAACATACCGGGGAAACCCAGAAATTAACAGATCGAAGAAAAACGGAGAAATTAGGAGAAATCAAGATATGATGAGTAGATCCATTGGAGGAAGAGAGAATGGTTTTTGATGATGATAAAACTCTCTCTCTCTCTTCCTTTATTTTTGGTCTGATGAATAATAATTTTGTAAGAGAAAAATGAAAAATGGAGGTCTGTGGTTGGCCTTTTTGATGAGAGGCGTATGCTATAATGCGCTGGTGACAGTCATATCGTAAAATGAAATTTAAAATTAAATTATTACAGAAGAGAAAAGAGTCTTGTCTTGGGAGTTAGTAAATTGGAGTTTGAAAGTACATTGGGTTTGGTTTTTTTCTCTTTTTTCACTTTTGACCATTCAAACTTGGATTCAATACCTCTCTCTCTCTCTAATCTCTATTTATATTAAAATCCAAAACCTACTTAAACGTTTGTTCATTAGTATTTTACTACTTTTTGAATTTGGATTAGTTGGAGTGACATTTTAACAAAATAATTTCACAATTATGCTGGTTTTATTCTGTACATAATTGTTTATTTTTTTTCGCATATGATTAGTGCTTTTAAGTAGCTTCATACTGAGAACCATTTTGTATTCTAACTTTTTTTTAAAAAGGAGTCAAACTCCAATTGTCAAAGTTGATAAAGCTAAATTGACTAAATTACACTATTTTAATTTGTTTATTTTCTTATAATTTTTTGCTGTTTGTGTTGTCTTTTTAGATAATGTAATTTTAGAGAAGTCTAATAATTAGTTCCTAAATGTCATACAATGGTCTGCTATCAAATTAAGAGTATCTAGTTCAACAACCAACAGCCATAAATATAATGACATTTTTCCAGCCAAGTATATATAGTTTTTTAAAATTGATTAATTAATGGAAGAAACGAATAATAATAATTAAAAAGGATGGGTCGTTTTGAAAAATTTGGACAAAGCTGTGAGGTGGGGTCGGTGAGAAAACGACAAAGTAGGGATAACTTTGTAATTTAGTGATTATACACATACTGTATACGGATATATTGGAATATTCCAAAATCTTACAGGTTGAATTGGGGGCCACGTGTCTAACGTGTCGGAGAGGGAAGAAAAAAAATTTACATTTTCAAATTTTATCAACGACCAAATGTGAAACATGGCTCTCGAGAAGAAAATGGTTCACACATGTTTGAATTGGGCTTGGACTATTAAACGAAACATAGTAAAGGTGAACATTGGGCTTTGTAATGGGAAACATAGTAAAGGTGAACATTGGGCTTTGTAATGGGGCCATAAAACAGAAGTGAAAGAGAATTCGCGAAAAAATAGAATTACTTGTTCCCGGCGGGGCTCGAACCCGCGACCTTCGGCTCATAAGACCAACGCTCTAACCAACTGAGCTACGGGAACATCTTGTCAGAACTTTACTCTTAATTCTTGATCATCCGTTTACACGATAACGGGAAACGTTCTACTGGGCGTCAAGTTTAATGGAACCGTTAGTTTTTATTTTTTTTTCCTAACATTAGAGAATTTGTACATACATGAGTTTCGAATTTTCACAACTATCTTCAAGAACTACATTTATACAAACAAACAAAAAATCATCTCTTGGAGACTACTACTAACATTAACATTGACATTGATACTACAATCTTAAACCCTGAATTGTCCCAGAAATTCTGTTTCTCCCAAGATTCGTTATTTCGTTGTTGTTTCTTCGAAATCAGATCTCTTATCTCTTTGATCTCCATGTCCCTTCTTTCCCCTTTCTGTGTTCCATTCATCACAAAGCAACAACATAAAAAAAACACGAAGAAATCATTACAAACCTTTTGATTTAAACAAAAAGCTACACAAATGTTTAAGAGATATGAGACAATAGTACTTACCCTGTGCAGCTTTCTTGTCTGGCTTCTAGCTTCTTGAAGACAGAACTCGAGTTTGAGTACTTTCTTCTTCAAATCTTGATCAGTTCTTCTCTGCTTCTCCAGCTGTTTTTCATTAAAAAATTCAAACTTTTATTGATTTATACAGCTGAGTCTAAGATTGAAACATAAGAGTAAAAGTAAGGAAATAGATTCACCTGAGTTTCGAGTTCCTTGGTCTTAAATTTCCAGTGACCTGACATTAACCTTATCTCATCTTTCAGTTTAGTAATCTCTTCGTCTTTCACTTCAACTAGTCTATTTATCCTTTCAAACTTCATTGGAGAGATGTCGTCTATGAGCTTCTGGAGCGCGCAGTCCGTGCTACCTATCCCAGCCTTGGCAATAGACTCTGTTATCTCACGCTCGATTCTCATAACTTCTTCTTTAAGCTGCATGTGTGAGCAGTCTCTAAGGCTCAAATCTCTCTGTAGGTTTTCAAGCTGATGCCCGAGCTGAGTCATATGGTCTTCATGTTCTCTAAGAGAATGTGTTTTGTCGTCGAGTTGTTTCTTCAGCATTGAGCATTGGTTCTTCGTAGATTGAGCAGAATCAGCACTTGCCTCAACGATTAGCTTGGTTGAGTCAAGCTGTAATCTCAATTCCTCCAACTCCTTGAGAAACTGTGTTCTCAAAACAAGATTATACAGTCAGAAAGTATAATGACCAAAGAGTAAATCATTTAAGTAACATAAATGCAAACTGAGTTTGAAATGAAGAACTCTTTCTAACAAATAAGTATGGCTAATAAACCCTCTAAGCCTAAATAATGAGAATAATGAACCATTTAATGTTTCGACCATTCTAAATCAAGAGTTGATACAGACTCATCAATTAGAGAACAAAAATTCCAAAGAGAAATCATTTAGTGCCCAAGGACATTGGATTGCGTGAGCCTTATTTGGCAAATAACAGAAACTTTAACAACAATACCATTTTGCATATTTCAGATTCATTCTATCATCTTCCTTGATCTAGCTAGGATTCTATAACCACTCATGACTCAACCACTAAAGAACTGAGTCAAGATTCAGATAACCATAGAAAAAATGAAACTTAATAAGCTGTAACATTTAGTAACATGATGTAGGACTAAACATGTAAGAATGAAACCTTTTCAGCAGCAGATGAAGAAGCTTGAAGCTGACAATTCCTTTCTTCCAATCTCTTTTGCAATTTACACATCTCCATTTCCATATTCTTCCCTCTTTTCTCTGCTTCCTAAACAACAACAAACAAAACCCACAAGAAAGCCAAATCATTTTTTCTGTCTGGAATCAATTATTTCAAAACGCAACAACCAAATCAGATTTGACCCCACACCACTAAATAACAACAAAAGGGAAGGAAGAAGAATCAAAAGAGAGCTACTTTTCTAGAAAGGGTTTCTTTAAGAAAAGATTGTTCTCGAGAAACCAAACGACCCTTCACTTGCTTCAGCTCCGTCGCCAAAGACACCACGTTTCGCCGGAAACTCTCTTTCTTCTCATCTAAATCCCTCAAAAGTGGATCCACCGTCGAGCGAGACATCTAACTAAATTCGATTTAATATCTCATCCAGTGAATGATTTGTTTCAACTTCTTGCATGCACAGGATCACAAATCTCACAAACTCTGAAGAACAAAAAAAAAAAAAATTTAGTTTTTTTGGGTGCATGTGAACAGAAAGTAGTTGACCATTAATACACAGAAACTATATAAATGAAAGAGTCTATAACAATTCAAACATTATAGTAATAAGATAAATCAAAGATTGTGACTTTTACATGAACTGTGACTGTGACTTGAAGTTTCAAAATCTTTGAAGAACATCAGATCTTTATGATTTTGGCATGAGATCTAAATTTGTTTTGTTATTTTTTAACTTGAATATAATTCTACAATAACAGAGGATAGAGAGAGAAGGAACATTCAATGAAATCAGACTAAATTAATGACATTGGCTTATTTGGCCACAGACAGAGAGAGAGAATTTGAACTTCAAAAAATCATTTTTTTTTTTCTCAAAAAAAATCAAACTTTCCCTCCAAAACCCTCGGTAAATACAATAAGTAGAATAAACAGTAATTATACTTTGAAAGGTCTCAAACTCTCGAATAAGCAGTAATTATCCATTTATCTGAAAATGTGATTATAAATTCGGGATTTCGGAAAATATAGGAAAGAAGAATA
This sequence comes from Odontarrhena argentea, assembly GCA_900406245.1. Taxonomy (NCBI): domain Eukaryota; kingdom Viridiplantae; phylum Streptophyta; class Magnoliopsida; order Brassicales; family Brassicaceae; genus Odontarrhena; species Odontarrhena argentea. Next base: position 54,842 of record OVAF01000036.1, read on the forward strand.
GTTATGAGTTAGCATCCCTCAGGAATTTAAAATTACTAAATTACAGAGCGTTACAATCACAAGGACAATGTGACAAACCAAAAACTGACAACAATATTGTGACTTTTAATTATAAATGTTGTGAGCTTCTATTTTGGAAAATGACAATGCTAAGCTGTGATTAGGGACATGTGGTTATAGGATGGGTTAAGAGACAAGAGAGAAGGGTGGAATGGTAAATATACGTTAGGTTAGGAGTAGATAAAGACAAGAACCGAAGCTGTTCTCAAGTCTTTTGCCCGAAGCACCACACAAATATATCGCGAGGATCGGTGTTACGTGTCCCGTTGGATCTTCGCCACGTGTCCGGTGTTGTATGGCTTGAGAGCATGCTTTTTGTATAGCTCATAAAGAAAACGATTTTCATAACATATGAATCATCATGTGATCTCTAGACCAAAAGTTATAATTAATGTACAAAGATTTGCTTAAACAACAATTACTAAATAAACAGATGGATAGTCTAAATATGTATTTTTTCTATTGAGTTTAAAAGCATATAAGCCAAGATCAAAATAAGCCAAAGAAAAATGTCCAAGAATGAAGTTTTTGGTGTATTAATAGAAATCACGATGCGATCAAATTAGCCAAACTACAAAAATTATCTTCTTAAAATACATGCCTCCCATTTCAATATCCACAAAACATTGTCATATATATATAAAGAACACGAAAAGCTTTTGACTTTTTAAAAATCTTGAATTCAGATTATGAATGCCATCACTAATCTTGGATATTCAACGATGATACCTTCAAGATGCATTCTTCGTGCCTTCACGAGACTTTCTCCATCTCAATACATCCGTGACTCCGCATTTCGATCATATCCTTGTCGGTTCTTGAGCTGCAGAGACCAAAACACCAATGTAAATAATCCAGATTCAAATGGAATCAACAAACCAACAAATGATGTCCCACCATCCTCTACTGATAGGCAAAACTCTGTCACAGCTCGAGCTGTTTCAGAGGCTAGAACTCGCTATGTTTCCACAACCCGCACTCATGACGCAGCATTAGATCAAATAATTGCCAAGAACAATGGCTTAAATGTGAAACCTTTAACCATTGAGAGGTTAAAAGATGAAGAGCAAGCGGAAGAGGTGACCAATGGAGATGACCAAAGCGTAAATGGAGATAGTTTCGAGGGTGCTAAAAGAAATGACACGGAGGAAGAAGCGTGGAGATTGCTGAGGGAATCAGTAGTAACATACTGCAATTCCCCTGTAGGAACAATGGCTGCTAATGATCCAACCGATACAGCGCCATTGAACTACGATCAAGTCTTTGTTAGAGATTTTATACCTTCGGGTTTGGCTTTCTTGTTCAAGGGAGAAGGCGAAATTGTTCGAAACTTCCTTCTTCACACATTGCAGTTGCAGGTACGAATGCTCGTTCACGTTGTTATACACTGAAAGAGACACAAAATGTTGTTTAAAACCAAAGAGTTTGCATTCCTATTAATATAACCATTTTGATACTTGAGTTAGATCAAATAAATTGCCCTTAGTGTTGTTGTGTGTCCATGTGTTATCAGAGTTGGGAGAAAACCGTTGATTGTTATAGTCCAGGACAAGGATTAATGCCTGCAAGTTTCAAAGTCAGAGTTTTACCGCTTGAAGAGGACATGACAGAAGAGGTGCTTGATCCAGATTTTGGCGAATCAGCTATAGGTCGTGTAGCTCCTGTTGATTCAGGTCAGTACTTTCTTGCTTCTTCAATCTGCATTTTCCCATCAACAGATTAAGAGCTAAGAATGCATCACTATTGATTCTATCAATTATTGAATGATTTGATTCACACATGGTGGTCTAAATAGAAAATTTTCAGGTTTATGGTGGATAATATTGTTGAGAGCATACGGGAAAATCACTGGGGATTACTCGCTGCAAGAGAGAGTAGATGTGCAGACAGGGATAAAGATGATTGCCAACCTGTGTTTAACTGATGGGTTTGATATGTTTCCCACTTTGTTAGTCACGGATGGCTCTTGTATGATAGACCGACGAATGGGTATCCACGGCCACCCTCTTGAGATCCAAGTAACCCTCAAAAACAATATTTATTGATGATAATTCTCCCAATAATTTGTTTGATCATAATGGTTTTGTTGATATAGGCTTTGTTCTATTCCGCTCTTCGATCTTCTCGGGAGATGATAACTATAAATGACAGCTCCAAGAACCTTGTAAAGACCATCAACAATAGGCTCAGCGCGTTATCATTTCATATAAGAGAAAACTATTGGGTTGACAAAAGCAAACTCAATGATATTTACCGTTACAAAACAGAGGAGTACTCTATGGATGCCACCAACAAGTTCAATATCTACCCGGACCAGGTTTCTCCATGGTTAATGGACTGGATTCCAGAAAATTCTAGATCAGGATTCCTTGTAGGAAACCTCACGCCTGGACACATGGACTTCAGGTTCTTCACTTTGGGAAACATCTGGTCAATCATATCTTCTTTAGGAACACCGAGACAGAACCGAGCCATATTGAATTTGATTGAAGAGAGATGGGATGATATTATAGGGCATATGCCACTTAAGATATGTTACCCGGCCTTGGAATCTGCAGAATGGCATATAATCACCGGAAGTGACCCAAAGAACACGTGAGCTTTTCTCTATTCCACTTTGATACTTTCGGTTAAAGTAGATTAAAATGACTTAATCTATTCGATGCAAATTTGTAGGCCTTGGTCTTACCACAATGGCGGATCATGGCCAACACTTCTGTGGCAAGTAAGTACAGATTATAAGCATATCTTTGCCACATTATGGATTATACTATTTGCTAGTAAAATAACTAATTATGCATTATTCACATATGTATTTGATGTTTTCTCAGTTCACATTGGCATGCATCAAGATGGGCAAACCAGAATTAGCAGAAAAAGCAGTTACCTTGGCAGAGACGAGGCTCCAAGCTGACCGGTGGCCTGAGTATTACGATACAAGACAAGGGAAGTTCATCGGGAAAAAGTCACGGCTTTACCAGACATGGACAATCGCTGGTTACTTAACATCAAAACAACTATTGCAGAATCCTGAACTAGCAACTTCCTTGTTATGGGAAGAGGATCTTGAACTGCTAGAGACTTGTGTTTGTGCTCTCACCAAATTAGGCCGGAAGAAATGTTCCCGTGCTGCAGCAAAGTCTCAGATTCTTATCTGACTTGGTTTTTGTCCATAAACAAGCTTAGGACTAACAAATCCTGTGGCAAACAGGTTAACTAAATTAGTACATTGTACAGTACAACTCATCTGTGTGTATATATAATTTTGACGAAATCAGTGGTTTTATTTCTTCAAAGAAATCACCAAATAGTAAAAGGAAACTAGGCATCTCTCCCTTACTTCCCTACCATACGAAACATAACTGTAACTGGAAATCATTTGTGCTGTTATTACTGACCAAAGTTTGGCTGAAAGAACAAAACCAAGTCATGAATTTGAACACAAACATACAATGAAACTCACATAAATTCGATTAAAAGGTTTGACTTCCTCAACTTATGTAGTAAAAGACTAACAGTTGATGGCATGAAAAAACTAAGCCAAAGTCAGAAGAGCCCACAGACAATGCATTTTGGTTAATACCAAATCTTTGCTGCATAGTTCCCACTGAACGCCTCACACATGACCTCGTTTGATAATCCAACAAATGCAGACTGTCAGAGGCATTTCGTCGAACACTTTATAAGCAGATTTAACCTCCATTGTTTTTCATACCAAACCATGATACACCTCTCCGAAATCTTTTCATACATGTCAACAAACAACTCAATAGCATTTGCACAAAACTGTATTCCCGAAATTTTGTCAAACACTTTGTGAGCAACATTATAATCCCCAAAAATAGTGGTTTAATGGGCTAGGCCCATTTTCATAAACTAAAAACTGATGACGTTATTGTTTATTTCTCACCCAAACGACGTCGTACTAAGAAAACCCAAACGGCCAAATCAAGGTTTTGCTCGGGCGACGCAAAAGAAGACACCGTGAGGAAGAGGAAGAGCGGTTGATAATGGCGTGGGCACGGTTGATTCAGAGCGCGAGAGAAGCTCTACGTACAACGCAATCGTCTCCGACCCTTGGTCTTCCCAGATTCTACTCCAAGCCAACTTATTTCGGTATGTGGTATTGATTCGTCCGGTTTTTATTTTGATTTGGATTCGATTCTCTAGTGGTCTCCGTGATCTGGAGGTTTATGAATAAGCTTAGGTTTTGAATTTGGGAGATGATGTTAGGAGAATTTATGGGTTTCAATACGTGGATTTAGTACTCATTATGCCACTCTAATTTGCAAGAGTTGTTGATTTTGATTCTCCTGAAAAAATGATAAACCTATGAAGATCTTGGAATGTCCTTGAATAAGTTTTTAGTGTAAAATGTGATTTAGGTTTTGTTTGAGGCAAATTTGGTTTTTTGGGGGGGGGGGTTGACTCTTGTATATGGTATTGCAGTGAAGGTTGGCATTCCAGAGTTTCTAAGCGGGATTGGCGGAGGAGCTGAGACTCATATTGCGAAAATTGAAACCGAGATCGGTGACCTTCAAAAGCTGCTTGTGACTCGTACTCTCAGACTCAAGAAGCTTGGCATTCCTTGCAAACATGTAAGTATCAAGTCTCTTCTCTGCAGAATATTTGTTGGCTAGTTTGGGTAAGCTATCTGAAAGCATCATTATGCCAAGGTTCTTAAGAGATTAGATACTCCTTTAGATTTGATTTCTTTTTTCATGGGCATAGCTGAATAAGTAGACTGACTAAGGGAAAGAAAAGGTTAGGCTTTCTAGATTTTCAACGTTGGAGGGATGGACAAAAGGAGTTGGTTGAGATATACTTGTATTCTTGTTACGTAATCAATTGTGACAACTTCAGCTTGTTATCGGCTTTATCGCTCGCTGTTTCTATCCAAAAACCATGAAATGCATCCATGTATATATAACCGCACATCTCTCCTTCACAGAAACCTTGATGGATTTATGGAACAACGCCATCTTTTATCTCTTGTACATGCTGGCTCAATTTATTAAGATGTCTTATTTCATTACCTCGTGGATTCACAGTTCTGACTTTTGATTGTGCAGAGGAAACTGATACTGAAGTATGGCCAGAAATACAGGCTAGGGCTATGGAAACCTAGAGCTGACGTTATCAAGGCCTGATCAACTCACAGTGTCTCAAGCTTGCTCAGTATTGGCCAATCTAGACAGTGGTAGTAATGTTGGTTTAGTTTTTATGGCAGGTTACTTGATAATCCTTCCAAGATTTCGCAATTCATGTAACTCTTATCTGCACTATTCTACAAACATGTGTCCTTTCCCTTGAGGAACCTATTGGTGTGTAGTAATGTCTTTGAGTTTCCATCCTGTCACCAGTGAGCCACTAAAGTCTTGAATAAGTGAAAAAAATTCCCCCGTCAAAGTCATGACCTTTAAGCTGTATATAGTAGATATATGTGACCATCTCTTGATTCAATTTAGTCCAACATGTTTTACTGTGGAGATGAAGTATGATAGATCTTGTCTCGGTTGAAAAAGATGACTCTTGAAACTTAAAAAGGTAAAAGGAGTCACCGGTTTGGTCGGCAGAGTTCTGGGGTCCAACGGAGTAACTAGTAGACAAATATCAGATCGTGTCCTCATTCCGATGGGTCAGTTTTATCAAGGGTCAACGTTAATACACTGAGAGTCTGAGAATGACACTTAGTTTTTTGCGGATGCTATGAGAAAATGACTACTCCACAACGTAGGGGACGTTTTTGGTATTATTAATATATGAAACTCCTAGTTGTTATTACATAAGAGATCCCAAATTTGGCAAAATTTCAATCGTTTTTTCTGATTTTTGTGGTTACAAATTAGCCACCGGTAGAGATATTAATTATCCAAAGCTCTGAAAAAACATAATTGAAACCTGTATTTTGTTACCCAGACAAAATAAATAAAAAATGGTGCTGTGGAACCATAACGTTCGGTCCGAAGTTTATTAGGGCCAAGTCTGAAAATTTTTGGTCTCATGCTTCTTTGTCGAACCATAACTTTATTGTTCTGTTCATTAATTTTTTTTTTCCGTTTTCTCATATGAATATCTACAAGTAGCTCAAGGTGTTTTGTGTGTTTTTTCGTTTTATGTGAGTTTTGTCCATATTTAACATGATTATTTCTAAATACATTGATTCATATGGCCTGTTTAAAAAAAAAAAAAAAATTAAGACCATGAAGTTAAATTAGAAACATATAAATACATAACTTTCTTTTTTTTTCACGATTGAAAATAAAATCAATTTTTTTTAGATTCCAAATGATACTTTGCATTACAAAAATGATTTGGGGTAGCCCGAACTAATGTCACGGAAAAAAGATACGAATTGAGAGAAAACTTGACCCAATTGACGTACAATGTCGTACTTAGGTTATTAGGAGTTTGAGGCAAAATTTAAAACAAACTGTGATATAACTGTTAATTATAATGTTGTTTTGGAATTTTTATATATTACACTCTGAGTTTCAAATATATTCTTTAAAAAATCACCAATTATAAAGATTTTAGTTATAAAAAAATTAATGAAACCGAGTAGATTTTTTTGTCTTTTGTAAATGTAAAATGTATTCTGAACTAATGACATAAAATTAATAGAATTAAACCGATACATAGAACCTGAAATTTGGAAATTGGGAACCTAAAATATCAAATTAATTTGGAAGGTGACGAGACGATTGTATTTTATTTATTTTTTTTACAAGACAAGCAGGGTCCTGCTGGCATCCCTAGTTACCAAGACAATGCAAGCAAGTACTTTGTGTTTTTTTATGGTGTTTTCACTTTTCAAAGGAGGCTTAATTAAATTACATCGTTGCATGATACATATGATCGCAGATAACAAACCGGCTAATCCCTAATTAGAAGGTTATGGAAGCACGTGGATAATTATAAAATGGGGAGTGAGGAGGAGGAAGAAGAAGGAGGTGAGAAAGTGGTGGGTGTGGTCCTTGTGGAGAGCCTTGAAGGAATCAAAGAAGACATCTCACACTTGACCCCAATTATTATGCCACCTTCTCTCTCACGTCTCCATCCGTTTTCGTTGTCATCCTCTTTTCTTTCCTCGAGGCTTTACTCTTCAAACGTGTCACCTCTTTTATGGCATAATTCTTCTCCCTCTCTTTTTTGTAATCCCTCAAAATTATCGGTTCTTAGCCGAGATTCAGGACCAACTATTGATAATACTATATTTGCGATTGTAGTTTAACTCATATGAATTTTGTGTTGAAATATAACATCTTATTCTAGCTAGGCAGTCACATCCGTCATAATATCATCACTTGAATTTTTCTCACTAGTAGTTGTTTTATTGTTTGCCTTAGTGGCTTGTACTACACTAGATACGTTATTTTTCGGGATTAGAACATGTAATATTTTCCCGTCCCAAGAGTCATTCTAACTAGCGATTTCAAAACTTTGTATGAGATTTTTACGAGTTGAACTATTGGTTCATAATTAGATATGTTATTTATTAGAGTAATTGAAGTGAACCTAAAGTTTAACCGTGAAATAAAGATTTTTACCAATTGAGCTATTGATTCATGATTAGATATGTTATTTTTTTATGATTAAATATGTTATTTTTTTAGTATAATTAAAGTGAACCCAAAGTTTAAACGAAAAATAGGAAGGGAAGAGATTTTCTACAAAACAAAGTGGTCATTTCTTGGGACACAAAAATATGCAATGACTTTTATCAATGAGATTTTTGGCTTATGTTTATTTACCCGAAAGTTTTTCTTTGTATTACATATATTCTATGTAACTGCTTCTCATCATCTTATCAAACTTAAAGTTGAAAAAATATCAAAGATAGAGAGTGGAGAAACGAGATAAATTGATAACGGATTTTTATAGCTCAAAAATTTATTTGATGTAAACAAATATGCAACAATAAGAACGGACATATATAACCCAATAACCACTAAATCTTAATCCAAACAAAAATCGATAAACTCTCACATTTCTTAATTTCTTTTATTTCATTAATCCGAGGGTCAGATTTGGTCCCCAAATCCTAACAAAACCATCATTAGAGATCCCTATAGTAGTAGAGACTTTTAATTAACTCGATAAATTGCATATTCTTACATCAAAAGCGTTTTAGTGGTTAATTACATGTAAACAAAAAATAAGACTTGATCTCTGGCATCACGAATGATCAACCACTTCACTATCTTAAATTCTTGGCCCTAATCTCGTTAGCATTCATAAAGTCGTTACAAAAAAAATATCACATTTTTGTTTGGCAATTGGCTAAGAATATTACGTTGGCCACTATTACCCAAGTGGACTAGAGCAGCGAAACCAACCGAGTCAAACCCATTAACGTACAGTTAACAATTTATGTGATAGTTTCACAAAACGTAAGTAAACCATTTTCATTTTAGACTAACAAATATTGTTTAAAAATTCTTGTAACCAAATCTTGAAAACAATATTCTCAAATCAGCATGAACTAAGTTACTAACCACGTTCAGTAATGAACCGATTGAGTTTGGTCTAAATATAGTAGATCCTGTGCAAATTTAGTCAGAACAATAGATAATCTAGATCCATGTATGTAAAGACAAAGTATGATATATGCACTCATTTTGTTTCACAAAGTTGTTTAACTGTAGGACACACGAAAGTCATTTTAACTTATTATCAATTTTTGTTTTTGACGAATTTAATAGTTTTTCTTACAAAAGAGAAAATTTAAAATCTGTTCGAGAAGAAACTAAATTCAGATAAAGAGGTCTCTCACATGCGACGCACTTTGAAGCAAAAGAGTCGGACCGTAGGGTCTCCATGCACATGCCTTCTCGTATATATTTTAATACTACTTTATTTTATATTCATTTTTCTGGCATATAGCTTATAAATATCAAATTTATTTATTCTTTTATCTGCTCAAATTGAATTTTTTTTTGAAATTGTGTTAGGTGATTGAGCATATCTAATATTGTATGTACAACGTACGTATAAAATATAAATCATATAAACTTTAACTAATAATAATAAAAATATATGTTTTCTGAAAGATTAGAGATTAATACATTTTTTAACGTGGAAGTTTAAATGATAGGAGGATATTTAAAGATTTTTCATTTTTGAATTCAAATTTTCGACCAAAATGTACATTTGAATGGAGAAAAATGTGATGAAAATTACCAAATATATGTGGACAAAAAAACTGATTTTTTTACATGTTCATAACTTCATATATTAGGACATGCAAATATGGTTGGACTTGAAATTTTAATTTATAATGATTATTTACAACTCAAACTTAATTATGAAACGGCACCAAAACACGTTGAACAACAAAAAGAGACCCAATATATTTTTGACATTTTTTCCCCATGGCAAACAAATCATTACAAACAATGATACATTACATTCCAATGATAAAAATCGTAAAAGAATAATCAAAACAAGTAGGATTACAAGTTTACAACACAATCGGCTTAATTAAACACCCGGCTATAAAGCCAAGCCGGTTTTATTAGCTGGCTGAAACTCAGACAGAATCTTTGTTAAAGTCTTCATGGCTCTAACTTGCATTTCCAACGCCGCTATGTAATCCGCCGTCTCGTCCAAAAGCTCCGGTAACGCCGTTCTCCGGCAACCTGGCACCAACCCACCCAAAACCCGAACCCAATTTCCCACAACCGACAACATCCTCCTCCTCCCTCCACCACCACCTCCTCTAGCAGCCACGGGAAGCTTTGTATTTCTGTGGCGGCGCCCGGCTCGGCTCACTAATATGGCTCGGCTCCACCGAGTTGTACCACGAGCCGCAGCCGCGAGCACTTTATCCGCCGTGTCGCGAACCGTTGTACTCCGCCGTGATCGCCGTAGAGCGTCGTAGAGCTTTAAAGAGTAAACCTTTTGCGCCTTCATGGCTCTCCATCTCCTACTAAGATGTTGTTGGCTCGCCGGAGCTTCCGAAGTTCTCTGTGATCTACGGAGCGCTTCCAATAGCTTCGGTGCCAAAACCCTTTGCCCTCTTAATCTCCGGCCACAAGGCTCCGGTGACGTTTCTTGATCAGAAGACATTCACAAGATTTATAAAGAAACTAAAAAGACAAAACAAATATTTCTTCGTTCTCTTGAAAACTCTTCCAAAGATCGAGTTCTTGTTTTTTTTTTTTTTTTTTTTTAAAATTTTTTTTTTATAATATTTTTTTAGTAATNGTAATTGGGGGCTCTATATATAAACATATGGGAGAGGTTGGAGAGGGCCATTTATTAATTCAATTCTTTTGTATATTTGTATATTAATATTTTTCTTGTCTTTTTGCATATTTAATACCACGATTTAGATTTCTTTTTCAGTTTTTCTTGAATAATGTTACTGATGTCGTCTAAATTCACATTGGCCAATTATGATTTCTTATATTAAGTAATACAATTTCTACGTCGGAATAAATAATTACGAAACAAAAATATCTTCTAGCGTTACTTATTTTTACGTCGAACAAAAATATCTTCTGAGATATTTATAGATATTTGTTCACAAAGACTAAACTTAGAAACTTTTTACTTACCTATTTATGATGTTGAGCGGCGTAAAATTTATGTTATGACGTGGAATTTATTGATTTGTAGTCTCTTTAGTTTGTAAAAGAACAAAATTGGATGTAATAATGTGGAGGGCAATGATTGGTGGCAATATAACCAATAGATACAACAAATAGCTATAAAACAAAAAAAAATTAACAAAAAGAAACAAAAAATGCTAGTGAATTTTTTATTTTGATAAAGAAACAAAACAAAATAAGGAAAAGAATAGGAAAAAGAGAAAGATGCATGTGATGCTGTTTTTTTATTTCACGACCTTCTCATCACCTTAGGCTTAGTGTTGTGGCTATTTATCATCCACAATTTCTTTAGATCACATTTTCTCTATTTTTTCTAGAAGTCGATTTTGGAGAGATTTGGTGTTTTGTGAAACATAGAACATGTTGTTTATACTTTTCTTCTTTCTTGGAAAAATAATAATTTGGTGTACGTTTGAATTTTTCGAAAAGCTTGAAAATTAGGTTTTGGATTACACTTGTCAATCAGTTTATACCTTTTACTTAAAATGTATAATTATCCCAAATCAAGAAGTTATTAGTAATCTGTCAGTCTTTTCAATATTTGGAGAGTGGGTTAGGAAACTCTCAAATTCATCAAATGTTACATTGAAACACATTTTTCATATTTCTCACTTTTTACTGAACTTTTAGGTTGACAATTATTTTTTTCTTTTTTTTTTCTTTTTGGTTTTATTCATTCAGAAATAATTTGCTACCAATTAAAACCACAAAATAAGATCAATTATTTAGTAGAGAAAAAAAAAATCATTGCAAGGAATCTGCCAGTGGGAATATTTATAGTTTTATACAAACAGATAAATCTAATATTTGAAAAATTAAGAAACAAAAGTATCTAATTGAGAAAATAAAAACAATGTTAATGTGGGGTTTTACAGAGAGATTTGCCTCCTAGCGTCAGACATGCTTTAATACCTTCTTCTTTGCTTTGCTTTCTTTATTATTCCCCCCAAAATCAAATGATTAGTTGTTATCCTCTCTCATTGATTATTTGTTATCCCAATTCAAGACAATAATACTAATCATCATGACAATGATTTCTTTTTATTTTTAAAATCTGTCCCTGCTTAATTTTTTTCTAACTTCTTTTGTTAAAAACACAAGTCATTAGAAAATTTTAAGAAGTTTCAAGATTCTCCCAAAATATTAATTACGATATATTAAACGGAGGCGTACATTGCATGCCAAAGAAAGAAGATTAATAATTTGGTTATGTATTATATAATCACGAAAATAAATTATTTATTGTTACTGCTTCCTTGCAAATGTTGTCACATTAGCTAGTGACACGTTTAGAGAGTACTCATTACGCATAAACACGTACAAGGCTTTCTTTGTATTCTAAACTTGATCTTGTAATCTCTTTTGTCAACGATTATATTGATTTAGAATCCACTTATCACGATGCTTAAACTAATTATGAACTAGTGCTTGCTTTGTTAGGTCACCAGGCACATATCTGTCTGGTTAGTGCCAGACTTAAACAATTTGCGTAAGCCACTCATCAAAATATTAGCATAGAAAATAAAATCTCAGAAAATTTTTGGGGGTAATAAAGCCCAAGCCCAAGCCCAAGCCCAAACTTTACCAGATAACCGGGGAATTTTGTGCCTGTCCGGTTTGGTTTTGGACTAGTATACATGAGTCTATAACGAAACGACGCCGTTAATGACACTATGAACCTGCGTCGAAACGACGCCGTTGCGAAGTAGCTTTCCATATTTATCTATTTTCATTTTTGTTTTTTTTTCACGATTTTTGTTTCTTTCCATTTTGGGTTTATTGTGCGTAAGGGGTTTATGAAGGGCTTTGACGACTCGACGACAAGTCATCTTCGTCTTCAGACTTCACCATTGTACGGTTTCTTGCCCCATAGGCAAAAACGTAGCCCTAAATTTCTCAAACTGATCTAGATCTTCTTCTTTCGTCATGCTTAAGCTCCTAACTTCGACTCGTTACTATGCAACTCCAGCTACTCGGGTCAGGTCTAGTCCGGTTAAGAGTCCAATTGCGAAGGCACTAACCGGATGGAACCGGAATTCCTTCGAATTGAGTCGTCGTGGTTTCTTCTCCGGCCGTAGTAGTAACGATGCGGCTAATTCCAAGACAGCTGAGTCGGATTCCGACAAGAAATCGTCATCGGAAAATGTCTCAACTAAACCTAACCTCGAATCGGTTTGTACAAAGCTCAATTTTTTTCAAAGCTGGTTTTGTGATCATGGGTTTTGTCTTGTATCTATAATGTAGGATTTCAAAAATCGGTTGAAAACTTGAAATACTTTTAAACTTGGTTTGTGCATTGTTATATCATTTCGTCATGCTCAGGATATAACATTTTGTTTTAATGTTTAAAAATTGCGACTTAATTATATTTTCTTACGGAAATTGGACTGACCAGTTCTTTAATTTAAGCTTTTGTGTTGTGTTTGATTGCAGGTTATAGCATTACCGTTGCTCCACAAGCCTCTTATTCCTGGTTTTTACATGCCAATCTATGTCAAGGTTTGTAACTTACTTTAATTTAAGCTTTTGTGTTGTGTTTGATTGCAGGTTTTCTCAGCTTTTGTTTCTATGACCTGTATGAAATTTTCTTTGTGTAGGATCCTAAATTACTCGCAGCTTTAGAAGAGAGCAGAAGGCGACAAGCTCCATATGCAGGGGCTTTCCTTTTGAAGGATGACGCTTCTACTGATTCATCTTCGAGCTCTGAAACAGATGATATTTTAGAGAAGTTGAAAGGCGAAGAGTTGTTTAAGCGGATTCATGAAGTTGGCACACTTGCTCAGGTACACTCATGCTGCACATAAGCATTGTTATCCTTTTTGTCTACGGATAGCCTTAAACCATTTTGATTTTTTCAGATTTCTAGTATTCAAGGAGAGCAAGTCATACTCATTGGTCGAAGACGAATTCGGATAACAGAGATGGTAAGTTTATGGAGAAACAGCCTTCAAAATTACTCTTAATAAGAGAATTTAAAGTTCATAAGAAGTAAAGATTTTAAAGTTTTGACGCTAGTGTGTGTACCTTCCCCATTTGTCTTTTGTTTAACAAGTTATGTTTCTCTCAGTGAAAACTTTATGAGTACTCTAAAGGTGTCACCAATGTCTACCAAGTTCAGATTTTAAAGTTCAGACCATTTTTTTGTACAGGTGAGTGAAGATCCTCTAACCGTCAAAGTTGACCATCTAAAGGTGCTTCTCTACCCTTTCCTTTTATGATACAAGCAGGGGAGTAAGATAATCCATAATCCTTGTTTTGTATTTCTATGTTATTTTGTTGCAGGTTAAGCCATTTGATAAGGACGATGATGTTATCAAGGCAACATACTTTGAAGTTATTTCGACGCTTAGGGATGTCTTAAAGACAAGTTCACTCTGGAGAGATCAAATTCAGACATATACCCAGGCATGTTCTCTTTATGCTTACGAGTGCAAATTTATATCAGAATATGAGTATCTTGATAGATTTCTTTTGAATTATATAGCATATAGGTGACTTCAACTATCCATTATTAGCGGATTTTGGAGCCGGGATCTCTGGAGCTAACAAACATCAAAATCAGAGAGTTCTTGAAGAACTGGATGTAAGTAGAGTAACTATTAGTCTATCACTGTTACGTTTAATTCTGATATCACCTCAGATAGGATAATATTCCATTCTTAGTCAGCTTCTCATACTGGTTTCACCGATCCAGGTTCATAAACGTTTGGAGTTGACACTGGAACTGGTGAAAAAGGAAGTGGAAGTTAACAAGATTCAAGTATTTCATCCACTTCCCTGCATCTTTCTAGCTGACACATGCTACAAGTTTTTTTAAATGGTTGTTTTATCTAGAATGAATCCTCATATCTCATCTCTTTTGATTTGTGTTTAGAACTCTATAGCAAAAACTGTTGAAGAAAAATTTGGTGGCGAGAGAAAACGTCGTCTGCTGGAAGAGCAACTCACAGCTATTAAAAAGGTTTTCTGCATGCCACTTAATTCAGAGCTGCTCTTTTGTGAGTGTGTATCATTGATTGATGACAATTAAGTGTCTGATGCAGGAACTTGGGGTGGCGACAGACGACAAATCTACACTTTTGGGTTAGTACTAAAAGTCAACTACTATAGTGAATTCATGACGCTTAATTTTCTTCTATACTTCCGATACTATCAATGTCTGTAAAACACTGAAGCAAGTCTGTTCTTTTATGCAGAAAAATTTAGGGAAAGGATTGACACTAATAAAGACAAAATTCCTAAACATGTATTAAAAGTCATAGAAGAAGAGCTTACAAAACTGCAGCTGTCAGAAACCACTTCAAGCAATTATGATGTGATCCATAACTACCTTGATTGGTTGACTGTGTTGCCTTGGGGAAATTTCAGGTTTGCCAGATGTAATTGATTTTGTGTGTACTGATTGAGAAGTCTCATTTGTACTCACATTGTATTGGTTTGCAGTGTTGAGAATTTTGATGTCTCACTGGCAGAAAAGATTCTTAATGAGGATCATTATGGATTATCTGATGTAAAAGAGAGAATACTAGAGTTTATTGCTGTGGGAAGCCTTAGAGGCACATCAAAAGGTCGAATTTTGTCCTTTCCCGTTCAATCTTTTTTTGCCTCATGTATAAGTTCTGAAACTAAAAGTTTGTAAAAAGTCTCAACAGGGAAGATCATTTGTCTCTCTGGCCCTCCTGGAGTAGGCAAAACTAGCATTGGTCGTTCTATCGCGCGTGCTCTTGACCGCAAGTTTTATCGGTTCTCTGTTGGAGGACTATCTGATGTTGCCGAGATCACGGTAGACCACATGGGAAAGCTGTAATTCATATCTGCCAAGCAAAAACTGTAAATAATATTCTATTCTCTAATACATTCTTTAGGGGCATCGTCGAACATATGTTGGAGCCATGCCTGGAAAGATGGTGCAATGTCTAAAGAGTGTGGGAACAGAAAATCCTCTTGTTCTGATCGATGAGATTGATAAGGTAGCCTTTTGGAGTGTGTATTCAATATGTATGCTTCCAGCTGATTAAAGACTGTAAGCTTCCTGTTACAGCATGAAATTCTCTGCAATAATTTCTTATTGTTCCTTGGCAGCTTGGAAAGTGCCACAGGGGCGATCCAGCCAGTGCGTTGTTGGAGCTTCTGGATCCAGAACAAAATGCAAATTTTCTAGACCACTATCTCGATGTTACTATTGACTTATCAAAGGTTTTTACTCTTTTATCATGACAGTTCCTTTTCTACTCTCTACATTTTCCATTTGCAATTTACTTTCTTTGTGATCCATCAATTTAAGGAACACTCAGTGTATTCATTAGATAATAGGAAGTTTTGTGTTTTACATAAGGTCTGGATGAATTTGTTGCAGGTTTTATTTGTATGCACAGCAAATGTTACAGATACGATTCCGGGTCCTCTGCTGGACAGAATGGAGGTGATTTCTTTGGCAGGATATATAACTGATGTGAAAGTGCGTATTGCTAGAGACTATTTGGAGAAAACAACATGTGGAGATTGTGGCATTAAGCCTGAACAGGTCTCACTCGCAACCAACGGTCCTTATACTCCTGTCACTCTCAACTTATGTGATTTTCTAAAGTTGATTGCACTCTTACCAGGTTCATGTGAGCGATGCAGCTCTTCTTTCATTGATAGAGAATTACTGCAGAGAAGCAGGAGTTAGAAATCTCCAAAAACAGATTGAGAAGATTTATCGTAAGGCAAGTTTACAAATTCACCTACCATTCCACATTTTACTGGACTAGAGTCCCCAGAATCTAAATCCAGTTGATTTTTTGGCAGATTGCTCTTAAACTAGTACGCAAAAGAGTATCCGTGGAAGCGCCTGCAGTTGCAGTTGATGTTCCTGACACAGATGATACAAAACCTTTGTTCCAAACAACGTCAGAATCGTTTGAGAGCTTTGCAGAAGGATCCACTGTGTTGACAGATGAGTCAGAAAATGCGGCAGCTGAAACGTTTGAAAAGGTTATGATTGATGAATCAAACCTTGCAGATTATGTTGGCAAGCCAGTATTCCATGCAGAAAAGATGTATGAACAGACACCGGTCGGGGTTGTAATGGGTCTAGCTTGGACATCTATGGGTGGCTCAACGCTGTACATAGAGACAACCGTTATAGAAGAAGTAGAAGGCAGAGGTCGTCTTCGTATAACGGGTCAGCTTGGGGACGTGATGAAAGAAAGCGCTCAGATAGCTCACACAGTTGCTAGAAAAGTCCTGCTCGAGAAAGAACCTGAGAACAGATTCTTTGCGAATTCCAAGCTTCATTTACATGTTCCTGCAGGAGCCACACCAAAAGATGGTCCAAGCGCAGGCTGCACCATGATCACTTCGTTGCTGTCACTGGCCATGAAGAAATCTGTGAGGAAGGATCTTGCAATGACCGGAGAAGTTACTCTTACCGGTAGAATTCTTCCAATTGGCGGCGTAAGTGACAACACACACTACATTTGTTTTGTTTTAGCTTTTTAGTTGCTCCATTTCTATTAAGTATGCACAAAATCTCTCACAGGTTAAGGAGAAGATTATAGCTGCAAGACGAAGTCAAGTGAAGATGATAATACTTCCAGAGGCAAACCGTAGAGATTTTGATGAGCTCGCAGAAAACGTGAAAGAAGGACTAGACGTTCACTTTGTGGATAAATATAAACAGATTTTCGAGCTAGCTTTGTGCTACGACCATTAGAAGAAGTCTGATTAGTCTGTTGTGTTCACTATATATCATTGATTCTTAATTCTTTGGCCTGATCTTCGTGTAACACTTCGTGCTAGTTTTTAAAAATCACAGAGCCAGGGGATCTGTAACATTTTCTACTAATTATTATATAAACGTTGTCAAAGAAAATCCTAATCATTGGTCCCTACATAACATGACTTCCTTAATTACCATATTTATAAGACATAAATCAATACTCTCATACTTGAACTAGTGACTTTGAATATTTCTCAAGTACCACTAGAGCAAACCCACTTGGTAGATGAGATATATGAAAACTGGACCAAAACGCAATGTGGAGAAATGAGAATGACTTCAGGGGTTCTGTTCTATATCATGCGAGGGATGGAATTGCATCATGTTAATGGCTAGCTTGAAATGGGACTTACAAAGCATGTATGCGGTTAACTAGGACCGGTCTAAAAAGACAATAGTAGTATCATGCACCAAGAAAAAATATTTGGTCTTTCTTTTCTATAGTTTTAGATGTGAATTTTTTATTTAAACATGATCATTATTCTAGTTTTTTTTTTTTTTTCTATAATTATAATCATTATTCTAGTTGCTAATTTAGAAAAACTAAAAAAATCTAGTGGATAAATTAACTTCTTTTGCTTCGCTTTAGGGTGGGGTTTTGTGAAATCTTTGAGATATGACTTTGGAGGAAATTGTCCAATCAAGATTTGCGTCATTCGATTACATTTTCAAGCTAAGGGGCTATAGATCTTTTGATCACTTTATATCGAAAGCCATCAGTACAGAATCTGATAATGAGACAAAAGCCCCACGCCATGATCTGAAATCAAACCAATTCCACAATCTTCTTCTTTTAGCTAGTAGTTAAAAAGCTTGATTCATATTGAATTTCAGGGTTAAAAGGTAAATATTTTCAGCAAAGTAAACCAATGACGAAATTAAAATCTTAAAATGGGAAAATTCCTTAAAAAAACGTGAACTTAATTATTTTTTCCCAAAAAAAACGTGAACTTTTATCGTTGCCAGAAAAAAACGTTATTTTATTTCGGTTACCTGATTAAAACTTGAACTTTTTAAAAGTTCCCGATTACAACGTAACCCGTTAACGACCGTTAGCGACTGTTAACGACCGTTAATGACCGTTAACCGGATTCGTTGTAATGGGAAACATTTAAAAAGTTCAAGTTTTAATCTGGTAATGATAAATAGTTGAAGTTTTTTTAAGGAAATGAAAAAGATCACATATTTTTTGAGAATTTTTTTATAAAAAAAAAAATTAAAATGTTGATTTTTTCATCAAAAATGGGGGAAAATAGTGGATTAATACACAAAAAATTGAGTAAATTTTTTAAAAAAGTAAATGATAATTATTCATGAATATTTATGACATCATTAGAATTCATTTTGAAGTTTATAGATTAATACACAAGACAGCTGAAGTTTTTTGGACATTAAAGCATAAATATTTTAGACATGTTTAGAGATCATGCAAAAAAAAAAAATTCTTACAATCTTGGGTTGATACACGCAAAAGTTATGAATATAATCAAATGATCTCTAGAGGTGTCCCAAATTTTTATGCATTGATATCATTTGTTAATTTTGTAAAAAACATTAGAGTATCTCTAAAATAGAGGATCTTGATTTTTTCCTCCAAATTTAGAGGGAAAAATAGAGATCTCTATTTTAAAGATGAAAATAGAGTAGGGGTAGAGAATATTTTACTCTAAAATAGAATTTAGAGTAAGATATAGAGTATGGTTGGAGATGCTTTAATACACATGAAAGTTAATGTTTTTTCAAAAATTAACAAATGATATCAATGCATAAAAATTTGGTCACCTCTAGAGATCATTTGATTGTATTCATAACTTTTGCGTGTATCAACCCAAGATTGTAATAATTTTTTTTTTTTTGCAAGATCTCTAAAAATGTCTAAAATATTTATGCTTTGATGTCCAAAAAACCTCAACTGTCTTGTGTATTAATCTATAAACTTCAAAATGAATTCTAATCATGTCACAAATATTTATGAATAATTATCATTTAGTTTTTTTTAAATTTACTCAATTTTTTGTGTATTAATCCACTATTTTCCCTTTTTTCTGGAGAAAAAATCAATATTTTAATTTTGTTTTTCAAAAAAGATTCTCAAAAAATATGTGATCTTTTTCATTTCCTTAAAAAAACTTCAACTATTTATCATTACCAGATTAAAACTTGAACTTTTTAAATGTTTCCCATACAACAAATCCGGTTAACGGTCATTAACGGTCGTTAACAGTCGCTAACGGCCGTTAACGGGTTACGTTGTAATCGGGAACTTTTAAAAAGTTCAAGTTTTAATCGGGTAACCAAAATAAAATAACGTTTTTTTCTGGCAAAGATAAAAGTTCACGTTTTTTTTTGGGAAAAAATAATTAAGTTCACGTTTTTTTAAGGAATTTTCCCATCTTAAAATTGAGTAACATTAAAGACATGAATGGAAAACTTATAGGTTTTGGACCTCCTACTCCCAAAACAACCAAACAACAAATAATTTACAAAGAACCAATGATCGATTAAACAAAGAAGTTTTGAATTTGTTAATAGTTTTTTTTATATATATACAGGTTATGATTTCCAAAACTTAGTAAAATATGACTTTCAATTTTTTATTTAGCAATTTTAGAAAAAAATTAACTTCTGAAATGATTTTAAGGAGAAACACAATCACAATTAGCAATAGTTTTTTTTTTTTTTTTTTACATTGCTTCTGGACTCTGGAGGTCGACATATTTTAAAATCAGTGAAATTGACATGATGAGGAAATGAGTCATCAAAGCATTTTGAGAAGAAGAAAGAAGGATAGATATCTCTCGTGGTACGGTAGAGAATCTAAAGATGCATGAATCACAATCAGAGAGCACAATAAAAAAACAAAAAATAATAATCTTAAAACATGCAAGAGTCACAACTATTTTAATATTCCATATATGGAAAGCCATAAGAAAAAGGCAATATAGACCGTACCCTACAAAGATTTCAAGCACACACATGCATGCGTCATATTATGAATATATGAATCATAAACATCTATGAAAATATGAGAAAGTCACGTGTGCATTTTGAGTATTATAGAGTATACTATATGATAATAATCATAATATATGTACGAATGTATGTGTGTGTATAAAGTTTTGTATTAACCCATCAAAGTTTGTGAAATGCCTAACAAGCCAAAAGATGAGACAGGCTGACGTTGATGGTGGGGAGAGCTTTCACTTTCCTTTTGGATAAGCAATCAAAAATGCTTGTACATGATATTCAAACTAGTGATCACAAATTTCATTACGATCATACTCATATGTACGTAGAACTTATCATGTACATGATATTCAAACTAGTGATCACAAATTTTATTACGATGATACTCATATGTCCTTAGAATTTATCAAGCACCTACATATGTTGGTATTTATATAAACCTAGCTAGTGGTGGTTATAAGACCAAACAAACTAATTAAGTATGAGCTTATGGAATTTAAAAGTTCTTTTGAATCAATTTTTTTAAAAATAATATTTTAGTCTAGTGGTGTAGTGTTATGTTTTGTTCGTATAAGTCATATTATATATATGCAAATTATTTTCTTTTATAATTTTTTAGCTAGCAATCTTCTAAAATTCAAAGGTCGATTGGTTCCATCTAAATTTTATGTCATATCAACTTTTAGATTTTTTTGACGTCATTCGCCTAAGAAAATGTATCTAAAGGTGATTTTAGAATATGATTATACAATCACATACTCTGCTAACATCATGAAAAAAAAAAATACAATCACCAAATCAGAAATATAATGATTGGATGATCTCAATGAGTATAAAGTGGACAATAAAAAAGTGGAAAATCTTATCGATGCGCGCGTGGTGATAGTTTATGGCTATTGGCTACCTGAGTTAAAATATTAATCTAAAGCCAATCAAATTATCATTTGTTTGTTATAAGAAAACCAACAAATTTTTTAATTATGCTATAATGATATTAAGATTTTGTTATAAAATTATGACAATATATTATAGTGTCAGTTTGTTTGTTAGACTTCTTAGGGTCTTTCAGTTTCAGTTTGTAGGTTAGAGATATAATATGTATTCAATACAAGTTCTGTTAAAACTTTCACATGATTTTCATTATTGAAGGTTTCTTTTGAAAAAATTAGGTAAGTTCTTAAAATATTTTTAAAAATACATTGCTATGGAAGAATTCAAAACATTTCAGTTAATGCAAGTTTGGAAGATCAAGATGGAATAAAGCTAATTTCTTCAAAGATTTATCATTACGTTTGTTTTTCGTTTTATTTCAGTTTCTTTAAATTATGTACTTTTGTTTGATTTTAATTTCAATTGAATCTTTGACGACAAAAAAAAAAGAGTAATAATTTTTAAGCTTTTTAAAAGCATTTGGATGGACTTCTAGGAAAAAAAAAATATATTTTTTATTAATAGTACATGGACCTTTTATTTTATTATTTTTTAAGAATATGAGGTGATCTATAACCGATCGAATCTACTAAATATATTATATTTTTATCGTAAGTATAATTAAATTATAAAAAAAAAATATAACTTTTTAATTAATAATATATGGACCTATTATTTTATTATTTTTTAAAAATACCAGGTGATCTATAACTGATCGAATCTACTAAATATGTTACATATTTATCGTAAATATAATTAAATTATGAGAAAACAAATTATGGAACGGGCATGATATTGACGGGCCCCAAGGCCCACGATATACCTGACAAAAGAAAAACGAGTATAAATACTCTCTCTCTAAGCGAGGCAAATCTGAACTACGCTGCGACAGAGGAAAGCTAAAACACAATCCAGAGAGGTTTATGATATTCCGATGATGAGATCAGGAGAAGATGAATCTCAGCGTCCCACCACTTACCAATCTTACTTAGCTCTCATGGAATCGGAATCCAGAGAGGTTTTTTTATTTTCTCTCTATTCTCTCTGCATCATACTCTGTTTCTACTCTGCTCTGTTCAGTCTTGTTCACTGTTCTTTGTTTCTTTCTTTAGATAGTTCGAGATTATTCCTGATCTAGATAATATTTAGGGTTTACGTTCCTGAATTGTTAGAAATTGTGCTTTAGGTTTAAATTTACGAAGGAAGAAGAGATCTGTTTCTTTTCTATCTTCCTCTTTAATATAGTATCTCTTTATCTAAATTTAAACTCTGTTTTATCATATATCTCTTTAAGAATGCATAGTTTAATATTTCACAATCTCAAACTTTTGTTTCAGGTTTATTCTCCACCGAGATTGCCTCTAAACCCACCTGCAGAACTTATGGAATTGCTTGTAGGCAGAATCAAAGAACACTATCCATGTCCTCGTCACCAAAATCCGCAAGATTCGGCAGAGAACACGAAGATATTTGCTCCTCCTGAGACTCCTGCAAAGCAAGGAAACCTAAAGGCTATCAATTTCCCATTCTCCAAGATCATAATTGGTAAGTGGACCCGTACCGCAGTCTACCCTGAAGATCTTAAGGTGAAACTCTACTTTGCAAAGAGGAAACTTCTCTGGGAGACTCTCGACTACGTACGCATAGGAAGAGACATCGTGAGGCGCAAGAGAAAGATGGAGATGGAGTGGGCTGATATCTTGTCTCTTAAAAGAAGTTATAATACACATGATAATACCGGACTACTCGAAGTCGAGGTACTCGTTGTATATATATGTGATCATTTTATTTTTTTATGCAAATCTTGATCCTAATGAATATATTGCAGTTGGGGAAACGTCCAACATTCTATATGGAGGTTGATCCAAAGCCAGGAAAACACACTCAATGGAATAAGATAGATGATTTCACTCCAAATCAGGATGCTTCTACTTACAGGTTTATCTCTGATCCTTGTTTTAGTATCATTGAAACTGATTCAAAGACTCACATTTATCTGTAACAGGAGGCATACACTTTATTTCGATGATGGGGTTTTGCAACAGAACTTTGAGAAGCATTTGTCCGGCCATAAATTTTGGTCCGGACTTATTAAAGCCGATAACTTCCCGACTTTAAGAGACTCGCTCTGTTTCGATATTGGCTATGGAAACAACAACTCATCTTACCACAGCCAAGACGAGACACTTAACTTCCGTGTCAACGCTAACCTTAGCTATGGAAACAACTCATCATCTTACAACAGCCAAGGCCAGACACTTCTTAACTTCGAAGCCTTCGATGTTCTTAATCACCATTCTCAAGGTACTTAAACTCTTTAACGTTATGTAAATCATTTTATACGTTAGACTGTATACACAAGAACCCTTTTGTTTTTGTAGGATTTGGTCACTCGGGAGCGGGAGAAGGAAACCTTAACATGGCAACTCAGTACTACGGTAATGATGGGAGGTCATTTGTTCAAGACAGCTATCACCAGACTAACACTGCGAATCAGTTATTTGGGACGCAACCATCGTCTCAGATCATCTATTCTTCCGGGTCAAAGTTTCATAATCCGATGATTCAAGACCAGAGCCAAATGGGATACACAGGGGAGGAGTTACTTGCAACTCAATCAGATGCACAGGGATTACTTGAGACACAAACTAACTCGATGATGTTTCCGCAAACGAACCAAGTCCCATTCTATCCTCAGGCTGGATCGTATAATGTACAAGACAAATCGCTTCAAGACGACCTTGATTATATCAAGGACTATGATAAGTACTTCAACCACGATGGTTCATTGCCTCCTAATTTGTAGATATAATTAGGACTGGACTAGGGATGGTTTTGTAAAGTTTTAGTTTTTTTTTAGCTTGTTTGCATTCAGAAAGTGTAACTAAGAAATTATTTTTTTTTATTAAAAAACCATGGAGTTTAGTGATTTTGGCTTTTCCCGTTAAATAATATTCAGGTACACTTTTAAAATGGAAAACTAGTTGTATATGATTTAACTATTGTATGTTTAAAAACATTGTTAAGACAATAATTACTCCAATAATACATGATCACAGGGTTGGAACGAGTTATTATTTTGTATAGCACCAAAGTTTTTTATTTCTTTTCTATTTCTTCCTCTTAGGGTACAAACGCTGTTTCAGCCTTTTTTTTTTTTTTTTTTTTATATATTATTCCATGTTGACCATTTCTTGCAAGCTCGGTACATCTTTGGCTTTTCACATTTGAATATTCATAATGCATTCTTTTATTATGAGAAAAATTGTTAGACTTTAAACTATTTTTTGTTTTGAAGTCTAAAAAATTATGCTAAAATCATATATAAGATTTTCTTTTTAAATAGAAAATATCGTACAAGCAAATAATTAATGGTCATTCGGAAAATCATATGTTATTGAATTATATAATTTATATTAAAAAATTAAATTAGATCTGCTGTCGTTATATATTAAAAAAATAGGTGAAAAATAGAGCTATTAACTGAGACCGAGAAAATATATCAGAGAACAAGACGAGTCAACTTCTTAGAGCTACATATAACGAACAAGCAAGAGTAGAGTGACAAAAATGAAAAAATCTATAGGTATTACCTCAACATGTAGTACCTCAATCTGATCAGGCAGTTTAGTAGCTTTAATACACAACACATCGTTAAAATAGTTAAATATGAATTCATACTTCTAACCTCTTCTGTTTTGATTATTCTAAATTTTTTTACAAAGTGGTTGCATTTTAAAACGTCATACAAAAAATTCTCTTACTTTGACAATAGATTTCCCCAAAAAGAGAATTTCTGTGTTATATCTCTTAACTATAAGCGTTTGGGCTTTTGATTGTGAAGGCCCAAATTACGAGGATAAAGAGGCCCATTATACCTCTAACTACTTCCTTATTTAAACTGTTTCTAGTTTTAAACTCTTGGCTCGTCTTCTTCAGTCTCTTCTTCAGTCTCTTTCTTCTTCAATCTTCATTATCGCTCAAGAATCAAGAACGAAAATGAGTTCTGAAGATAAAAATCTGGATCTCACGCTGCGTCAGCCTATCCATTCTCCTCCAATGGGCAGTGACCTCTCCATTGCTCCGCCGGGTCAAAACAATAACTTAGAAGAGGTGTGCATTGCTTACTCTAATCTTTCTTCTACTTGCTCTGTTCTCTCTGTTTCTACTTCCTCTGTTTTATGATTTGCTCTGTTTCAATCTAGAATATTTTAGGAGAAGAGGATCAAGGTTGCAACGATGACGGATCTGATGTGCAGAAGGAGAAAGAGGTTTCTACTTTTCTCTGTTTCTCTGCGTCATACTGTGTTCCGTCGTATACTCTGTTCTTTGTTCTGTTTTTTGGTTTTTTTCCTTCATATAGTTCAAGATTTTCCCTGAATAAGATCTAAGGTTTAGGTTCTTGAATGATCAGAAATGGATCTTTAGGTTTGGATCGAAGAAATCTGTCTTCCTCTCATCTCTTAGCTTTGGTTGCTTAACTTTAAACTCTGTTTTATCTCTGGAATGCATAGTTTATGATTTCACAATAGCATACTTGTTCGTTTCAGGCTGATTATCAACCTCTAAACCCACCTCCAGAACTTGTGGCTGAAGCCATCGTCCAAAAACCGCAAGATTCCACAGAGAACACAAACACCTTAGCTCCTCCTGCGAAGCAAAGACCCCGAGCGGCTATGAGTTTCCCAATCTCTAAGATCACAATCGGTAACTGGGAGTGTACTGCGGTCAACCCTACTGATCTTGAGGCGAAAGTCTACTTTGGAAAGAAGAAACTTATTTGGGAGACTATGTACGAGGTAGAAATAGGAGCACAAGTGGCAAGGCGGAAGAGAAAAATCGAGATCAAGTGGGCTGATATCTTATCTTTTAAAGTATATACTCATAAAACTAAAAAGACCGGACGACTCCTAGTCGAGGTACTAGTTATATATATGTGATATGTGTTACACATTTTTTTTTTATGCAAATCTTGATCCTAATGATATAATGCAGTTGGGGAAACGTCCAACATTTTATATGGAGGCTGATCCAAAGCCAGGAAAACCCACACAATGGGATCAGATAGATGATTTCACCCCAAATCAGGAAGCTTCTACTCACAGGTTTATCTTTGAGACTCATGTTTGGTTTTAGTACCATTGAAACTGACTTGAAGCCTCACATCTATCTATATATATATATATATATATCACAGGAGGCATACACTTTATTGCAGTGAGGGAGTTCTGAAACAGAAGTTTAAAGAGCTTTATTCCAGCGATAACTTTTGGCTCAACCTCAAAAAAATTGCTTTCCCGACTTTACCAGAATCTCTTTACTTCGATAAAACGGAAGTGGCTACAATGACTCAATGATGGCTACAATGACTCGTATATCACTCTGGTTTTAGGCTTTGAGCTTCTTCTTTATATTCAGAAAGTGTAACTAAGAATTGTTTTTTTTTTTAAGTAGAGATAACCGTTGATTTTAGTGATTTTGGCTTTTCTCATTAAGCATTCAAGTACAGCTTTAAAATAGAAAACTGGTTATATATGATTTAACTATGTTTGAGGACAATTCAAATGGGTTGTTAAAAACACATGTAGATATATTAGCAAAAAAAATGAATCTATATTCCTCTTTCTTTGGTGTTCATTTTTATGTTCCTCAGCACAAGTTTACAAGTGAGATTTCTTCTAATAGTGGTCATAGCCAAAGGCTAACTCGAAAATCTGCTCATAGAGCTCATCAAAATCTATTCGGTTAGCTTCCGGGAGTATTATCATCTTGGCTTGATTCCGTCTTGCACCTATTATCTTTTCCTTCACCTGATAAAACAGAGAGATTACGTGTGTTACACTGATAATTTGTCCTTATCCTACTCTCTTTTTTTACAGCTTAATCTTTACTCCACTCTAATTTGCAAAATAAATCAAATTATTAAACTGTCATTAAGACATCTTAGAAAGAAAGAAACAATTTGCACTTTACCAAAAGATACAAATGCCTCTTCTTGCACAACTGAAAGATATGTTTGTCTGATGTTAGATTACAAACATAAAAACACAAATGATCAAATGAGACCCTCATGATTTTTTAGAAGATCCAAAGCCTCCAAATCCCATCAGCTCTGCAACCTCAGGATCCATCTCCGGCTCCTCTTCTATCACCTTCCCTTTCTGGAGCCAGTATATTTGAAAATAACACAAGTCAGAATTTAAAAGGTGAACCAAAAACGACAAAGAGAGAGCTCAAGAACACATCTATGTAAAAAGACTTGCCTTCTTCTCTTTCTTTTTCTCCCGACGCTGCCGCTTTTGTTCTTCCTCTACTTCTTCTTGTTTCCGGATGCGTTCGTCCAAATCTATTACCAGTTCAATACATAAGATGACCAGTGACCACTACAGATTCTTTTAAATATATAACTCAGAGATGGTTCCTCTCAGTACTCTTACCTTGTTCTGTGAAAGTTCCTGGCGTTTTCCGCTTCCTTAAAGCCTCAAACCGTTCCTGGACCTAATGAATTCAAACCAGAAGCACTTCTGTCTCAGATTCATTCATATGCAAAACCCATGAAAGCAATGAAGCATATATATGTCAGAGACAAAAATTACTTGTTCAAGAGATGATCTCTCCACCCGCATTGACATTCCCAACGCCCTTTGATCTGTGGGAAACATAAAACATAACCGTCTAGTTCAGTTTACAGAATCAAAACAAACCGGATATTCCATCCAATGATCTACTGACTACCAATGATCTGATTTCTTCAGTTTGACTTGTTAGTAACACATTAAGGAGTGAGTACTTACGTTTTTTCCCATTTATGTGATCCAAGTAGTTAGCCGAATCTTTCACCACACAATCGCAAACCCGACAGAAATAACCGGCCTGGGAAGACAAAGATCCTTAGCCGATTCTCATGTGACTACAAGCCTCCACCATAATTTACAAGTAAGGCGAGAAAAATTCATTACCTGCTGACTTAGAGGCGCTACTGGTGTAACAACCTGGTAAAAGAAACAAGAAACTTAGATTATCGTAGAACCCTTTATTCAAAAAACTTCCATATCAGAGCTAACAAGGAAAAAAAACGAAATAATAAACCAACTCATTTTTACTCAAGCTCATACATAAAAATCGTGCAATAACCAGATCAAACATCAATCAATCCTAAAGAATGTCAGTACTGACCCTATCATAGTAATAAGCAATAGACATTCACAAAACATCATCTGTCTTTCAAGGGAATAGAGGAACGGAGCTTCCAAACTTTGATATGTTATCAATATCAACTACTCTCAAGCAGGATTGGTAATCAAATCGGGTAATTTCAACACATTCCAGATCACAACCAAATGTGCAACGCCTAAAAGTTTGGAGTCCTTATATAAAAGAGACTAGATGTAATCATAAATTCTGTCTTACGAATAAACAAAAGCTAAGCTTGCTCAAATGGTGTCATATACAAATCCCACAAATTAAAAGACGAAAAAGAGATCAAATCACCTGTGTCTTTCCCAGACGAGATTCTAGGTCTACATGATAATCTCTATGCTTCAAAGGAGCTCTTTGCACAGGAGGACCTTTAGCTACAAAACCACAATCCCTAAATAAAGTCACCAAAAATTACACAAAATTCAAGCTTTTCATAAACTGAATTCAGAGAAGTAAACCCTACGCCGAGGTTTAGACCGCTCTGCTTCCTGCATCGAGAAGACAAAAAACCAAACATAATTCAGCTTCTCAAAATTGAAATTTCCACAAATCAGAGATTGAAAAATTGGGGAGAAATCAAAATACCTTCTTGTCACGTTCACGGGCTCGTTCCAGAATCTCTTCTGTATCAAACTGCTTTCTAAACGTGTTATCAACACCAGCAGTCTGCAAAATCGAACCAAAGTCAGATTCATACAGTAACCCTAACTCGAGACAGATTCGGAGAAACTAGCGTATGCTTACGGTCTTGTTAGACGCCATTGGAGCTGGAAGGTATTTGAGCAAATAGAGGAAAAACAAACACTGATGATTCGAAATTTCTGATTTTGAAGGACCCCAAGAAGGGACTGCACAAAGACGATAGCTGTTTCTAAACAAATAATTTTAAATGTTGTTAAATTGTCAATTAGGGTGTTTGGTCTAGTGGTATGATTCTCGCTTCGGGTGCGAGAGGTCCCGAGTTCGATTCTCGGAACACCCCAGCGTGTTTGCCTTTTATAATCGAACTTTCTCTGAAACACCTTCCCGTTTTCATATTATGAACCAGGACTCCGTCCCGTTTCTATTTTCTTTCTTATGTCTCTTTTCGATATCTAGGACTACCTGCCGTTTTTTTCTCTCCCACATGACTCACTTTGCTCAGCTAATTATGATGTATGTGTTTCACTAATTGCCATTTGAGAGATACACAGAGAATGTTATTCAGCCTAATCTTGTTTTAACGTATAAAAAGAATCCATTATGTGAAATTACAGATTCTTCTACAAGACTAAGTTATTAGAAACACAAGAGAAGATCATCAATTATGTCATCAACTAAATCAGACACGATCTCTTCTTCAAGCTCAGTTCCTTCTTCAAAAGTCTCTTTCTTGTAATCAAGCCATTTACCTTCAGCATTACTCATGTCATTGTAAACAAGCTCATCCATCATCATGTCTCTCAAATTCTTCAATCTTTCAATCTCTTTCTTAACTTCTCCACCTAAAATCTCTAACCTTTCTTTACCAAACAATCCTCCGCAGCTTCCTGTGAATATCTTCTCGCATTTGAGTGATAGGCACTGATTAACAAAGTCAAACAGCAATTTTCTCTCGATCTTGCCTCGTGGATTTCTATTATCTTCGAGTTCATCGAAGGAGCTTAGAGGTATTACGTCAGTAGCCATCCCCAGGGAGAATTCTTTGATCATCATTTGGCCAGAAGCTATGATCTCGGTTATGTAGTCAAGCTCCCAATCATGGTCTTCTTCAGCGTCTGAAAAAGAGCCGGATTCTAAGAGTTCTGCAGAA
This sequence comes from Odontarrhena argentea, assembly GCA_900406245.1. NCBI lineage: Eukaryota > Viridiplantae > Streptophyta > Magnoliopsida > Brassicales > Brassicaceae > Odontarrhena > Odontarrhena argentea. The sequence goes on from OVAF01000036.1 coordinate 85,170, forward strand.
GATTCATTGTGTGTGTTTGAGACACTCTTGCTGCAGAAGATTTGGTGATCCTCCGATTCTGTTACAATCCTGAAGCTGTTAACTTCCTGCTCTTCTGCCTGTATCATACAGAATACAATCAGTAAGTCAGAAAAAAAAGTATCCTTGTGCAGAGAAAGAAATAAGCCATATGACTAACCTGGAATTTTCGGTTATTGTTGAATGATGAAGTACAGTCAGAAACAGATTCACTCTCTGATAGAAGTTTATCTAGATCATCTGATGGCAATGATATTGTCCCATTCATCCAATCCTTTGAAATGGAACCAGAAGACGACTCTTCTTGAGTAAGGCTACTGCAAGATGACTCAATCTTAGAGGTTAGCTCTCTAAGTTTCTGCTCCAACAGAACATTTAGAGAATCACCGTCCATACTAGTATAATTAAGTGCAGATTCTGTATCCTGATCAGTCTTTTTATTAGAGGATCTTGACTTGGATGATATACCCTTGATTGGGGATGAGAAAGTGAATGAAATCACATCCATGTCCTTCTTTTGATCATCTTCGCCTGTCTTCAACCCGTCATCAACGGTGATGTTACATTTTATCGACTTATCACCCTTTTTGATCCGTTTATCACTGATAGTTCTTCCAAGTTCTTCAACCCCATTAGGCAGAGTTTTGTTGCGGCCAAGATTCTTTTTGCGGGACAAAAATAAAGCACTGTTCTTTTCAGCCGATGTTGCTGTATAAACAGGCTTTTTCGATGGAGTTCCGCTTTCCACCAAAACCTTGTTTACAGCTTTGCTCATCACTTTGCTACCTTTCTGGTTTGAAATAGGCGTCACACCAAATTGGTTCTGCTTCGGCTTATTTGGCTTAACCACGGTCTTCCCAGTGCTAGAAGAAGATTCTTTGATCCCATTTTTTATTACACTGTTCTTAGTATCCATCTTCTCCTTTTGGCCTCTGTTGCCACTTGAGGGAATTGAACTGCCTTGCTTATGTATAGTGTTGGCCTTTGAGTGTACAGATACAGAAGGCGGCTTCACTTTATTCTTTGAACCATCACAATTGCCTCTTCCTAATAACTTATTGGTCTCCTGTATTTTGAGTGATGATGGGGTTCTCTTTTCGTCTTGCTTTCCTCTTGAGAATTTATTGTTGTGGGTACCATTAGAGCTTTGAGGGCTTAGACCTTTATGCGAAGCTTCTAGTTTCTCTCTCAAATCTTTGATTCTCATTGGAAGTGATGAAGAAGAATCAGATGAAGTAAACCGTGCTTTAGCAGCTATCCGAGAACTTGGTTCAATCATTCTCGAAGCTGCTTCCATTACATAAGCAGGATTCCTAGACTGAACAAACCCAGGACTGCGAATAGGTGACAAGTGCTTATTATGAGTGACAGAGATTGGCTTAGCCGACCTTGGAGGTAAAGGTTCAGTTTGAAAGCGGTCAATAGGCCGGTTAAGCTCTTTACTCGTTCCTGAATCCAAATGGTCCCAAGCAATACCATCGTAGTCAGTACGCAGATTTACATAACCAAGATTTTCATATGCATTCCATTTGCTTGCCTTGCGCGAGGATCTGAGAAAGAATGGATCATACTCAGGATCAGACCGAGGTTCCAGAGAATTCGATACAGGGAGAGATTCTAAACCCATGAGCCTAGCAACCACACTCGGAGCCCTGGATTCTTGCCCATCATCACTGGTAACAGTGGATGTAGAACAACTCGTGTCAATTCTCGGATTGTAAGTCGAACTCTTCCCAGTGTCATCACCCTCAATCTGTTATCAGATCAAAGACTATTGATTCCTAACATTCATTAAATCCAAAAGAACACGGAAAAAAATGGTATAAAAAGCCTTACCGGCGAGGGCCATGACTTTGAAGGGTCTGGAGCATTTTGTTTCTCTTGCTTTGGTGCTTCTGATACAAACAAAGAAGACAAGACTGAGTCTACTTAACAAGAAGCCAAGCAGATAAAAAAAGCGAAGTTCTTTAAATCAAGAATTGCATTATCTACATCCACACACAAATATAACCAAGACTATGCATCAAAGCTCTCAATCTCTTCCACAAAGATAATGCAATAATTTAGATAAGAAATCAACCAAGGGCTTCAGGACAAGAACCATTCTAAACTCAAACCAGACATATAAACCAAGATGGTAAGAACGAATTACCGGAGTGTTCAGAGGTGGAGGTAGAAGAGAAGAGCTTCTTCTTGGATTTACCAGGCCAATCAAACAGATGAAGAAACCTTCCTCTGGATCGTTTCCTCTCAACAGCTTCCATTTCTATCATCTACAGATATCACACCAAACAAATTACTTCTACGGAATGCATAAATATATATACTCAAAGCTCAGCTAACTAATTCAGATGAAATTTCCGTTAAGTCTCTCTATCAAAAAGGACAAAAAGGACCAAACTTTGGATAGTAACATTAAACAGTTACACAACAGGATAAATCAGGAATACAGACAAATCAAACTATTTACACAAATTAATCCAAAAAAACTCAAAAATGTGTACCCAATTCGAAATCTTCTAAACTTTAACAATATAATGCTGACGAAACCCTAAACTTTGTCTCTCTCTCACTGAATATTATCCAGTGTTTCTCAAACCCACAATGAAGCAAGCAAGTTGGTTAGAATACGATGAGAGAAGCCAAAGTTGAGATTTTTGAGAAATGGGTCGGAATGAAGAGAGGGAAGAAGAGGAAGAGATTTGGGAAATTGGATTCGATTTCAGGATTTGGAAATTTGGGATTTTGGGATTTGGGTTTAGAGTAAACATTAAAGAAGAAGGAGAAGCAGCGGGGAGTAATAAACAGAGATGCAGAGTGTGAATTGATGTGACAATAAAGAGAGAGACTTTGAATTTTGAGAACCAATCTCTTTCTCTTTCCACCTCTGCAAATTAAATGTCTCATTGTTTTCTCTATAATAAAATAAGACTTTTTGCTGGTTTACAGATACAAAAGTTTAATGTTATTGTGAGATATCATAAAAATATAAATAAATAAAAAATTAAAATATTCGTGACCAAAAAAAAATATTAAAATATTAAAATATTTTGATATTTCATTTGGAAAACAAGTAAAAGGAACTCGTCTTGTTAGTATTTTTTTTTTTTTTAAAGAAAAATGGAATGAATCAAATTGAACAAATAAAAATGAGTTTTTGCTGTCGTTTTAACTTCTAAATCTTAAACAAATTAAGATATTATAAATTGTAATGTTGTTAAATAAAGAGTCATCACAAAGTGACGAAGAAGAGGAAACATTCTATTTTCGTAGTTCAAACAAGTAGTTAATGTCAAATCAGTGTGATTGATGTGTTTATTAGATGTGGTTAGTTAACTAACGTTCAACAAATTGTATCATGATTAGTGTTGATGTTGTTTAATTAGAGTGTGTACATATGAGTCATGGAGGATGATCTAAATGAAAAACTTTAAGTGGTGATTCATGATATTACCAAGAAAAATGTGCTCGTTTTAACTAGTTTTATTACTATGCAGTTAGACCAAAAGAGTAAATAAGATTTGTATTGGAAATACTTTTTATTTATATGCACACTATTTTAGCCAAGATTTGAATCCCACCATTACAGTCATGGTACATTTATTGTATACTTGAGTATGTAACAGGTGGATTTAACTCGGATCACATACCCTTGTGCATTCAATATTTTTTTGTCAGAATTTAAACTTGATTCGAAAAACAAGGTCAAACAAATTTAGAGATTCATATTTTGATATTTTCAAAACCTCATCGTAAATCTGGTAAAAAAAAAAATTCTTAAATTTAGAACCTTTTAATGCACATTTTGAATCGAAATCCCTATTCAAATAAGTAGAATATATACTCCAAAGAAACATTGAAAACAAATAAAATGGTTAAAATTTAAGAAATCATGAAACTTACTTCAACATAACTAGAAATGGTGGTTCGTTCGAATTTCTAGTGGTAATTTGTTTTACTTTTGGAAATTGCCTAGAGAGAGCCATCACATCTATGAATCTTAATTGTTAATACTTCATACAATTATAAACACTTTGAACTACAAAAAAAAAAAAAACTGATATTTGCTTTGAATTGCAAAAAAACCTAAATTGGTCTAAGTTTTGGTCAAAAAAATTTCCATCTACTAATATCTTTTTAAAACTTATTTATTTAAATTAGTCAACTGTTGAACTAATGCACACTAAACTAGTTAATTTCTAACCAAAAAATCAAAAATCAAAAATCAAAAGATGCATTGATTATCTAAATAGTTTAAGCTACATAATGAATTGGGTCAACAATTCATTAGAACATGAGTTATACCAGTTCCACGAGCAAAAAACTATATATATATATAGATTACTCTACTCTTTAACACCTCTAAATCATTCATTCACACAATGGGTATCTCTTGCACCACAAGAAACATATATTCCATCTTTTCTATTCTTCTTCTAATTCTTATCATCATCCCTTCATCTTCGTCATATTCTCCTAAAGACATCGTCACAAAAGATCTCCTCAACAAACTCTGTTCACAACCAACAATTCTCAGCCATCGCTTTTGCGTCAAATGGTTAACTGTAGATCATAGAAGAAACTCAATCAACCTCCATCGCCTTGTCGAGGTAGTAGTCGACAAAACTCGAGAGTTTGGTCTGAACAACCAACTACTGATGAGAAAATATGCAAGAGGGTCAAGCAAAGACAAGCAGCTCAAGACGGCTTATGTTTCATGTGCCAAGAGTTATGGCATAGCTAACAAAGAGCTTGAGAGAGCTAAAGAGTTGTTGAGCAAAAGTTCTTTCCAGTTAGCATATAATGCTGCTTATACAGCTTTTGATTATGCTTATGCTTGCGAAGATGAGTTCGAAGGGCCTTCTAATGAACCAGAAGTTGTTAGGAATCGGGTTGATAAGTTTATCCAAATGTGTCACATTTCTAGGGCTTTTGCTGCTGAACTTTTGAATTGAAACTAAAGTATTAGTTTCAACTGCAAAAGAGAGGATAATGAAAAAACGAACACTCAAATTCAGTATCTGAGTATTATTTTTTAAAAATTATTTCAGTAGTTTCTTTCTTTTGTTGTCTTTTCTGGGTAGAGATCAATCACCTGAAACATGCACTAAACCCAAAAAATAATCATAACTTTGAAAGATTGTTATGAGAACAAGACCTTGCATAACACTCAAAATTACAATAATCTAAAGAGTCATCATAAAGTGGTTTACTGTTTAACTCTGGTCATATAACGCAACTGTACATCCATGACAGGTTAAGGCATCGAAGATTTGATTAAGATTACGTTAACTCTTTTCACAGTTATCACACGGATTTGAACTGCTTTTACATTTCCTTCGGTCGAATGATTCTCCAAAGTACTCTAGTAACATCTGTCTTCTGCATTCTGTCTAAAACATTCATAGATTAAGACTTGGTTAGGATAAGTGAAATCTTCTACATATTATCCACATTAGACAGAGGGGCTCAGTTAACAGCTTACCTTAAGCTCGCAGTATTGCTGCATCTTCTTCGCCTGAGCCATGGCTGACTTAAATCTGTCCATGTTTCTGCCTTGTCCGTTTCGCAACATGCAAACGACTCTGCTGAAGTCTTTCTTCTGGTACAAGCAAATGCATTGCGCTTGAAGCCCATCCCTTCCCGCTCTCCCTGACTCTTGGTAGTAACTCTCTATTGCTTTTGATAATGTGTTGTGTATGACAAAACGCTGCAGCAAAAACAGATTAAGACGACAGGCGAAAGCGGCAGAAAAATTGGTAGCAAAAAGGTTGCAACAGCTATGAAAATGCTTGACTTACCACGTCTGCTTTGTCTATTCCCATCCCAAATGCGATGGTTGCACAGACAATACGGGCCTCCCCTGTTTGCCATTTTCTTTGGACATCAACTCTCTGTTTTGCAGGTATACCGGCGTGATAAAAAACAGTCTTCACCTTGCATTTCTCATTCAAAAACTTCGCAACATCGACACATTCACTTTTCGAGAGACAGTAGACAATGCCAGACTGATCCTTAAAGCGGTCTCTTAGTAGCTCCTGGAGCTGTTTCAGTGGCTCCTTGGTCTTGTTGATCACCTCGTACTTCAAGTTGGTTCTGTCAAAACTCATCTTCAGAACCGGAGCATTGGGAATTCTCAGACTTTTTAGAACGTCCTGTTGTCAGGAAAACCAGAATTTAAAATGAAGATGGTCTTCAGATATGAGGAAACAAGACTTGTATGATACAAAAGAATGCAAGTAAGAATATTTTTGAGGGTAACGTACGAGCCATGACAATGGGAATCCTCAAATCTCTTAATCTGTTCCAATGAATTTCAAGAGGATCTAGTGATGGTGATGGTTGTTACCTGACAAACTGATTCAGTTGCTGTGGCGGTAAGAGCCATGACAGGAACACGAGGAAAGTTTTGTTTAAGACATCCCAATTCCCTGTAGTCTGGCCGGAAGTCATGTCCCCATTGGCTGAAAGAAAAAAAGAGTAGCATTTGTCAGGTGCAAACCATTCAATGGGTGTTTGATAACTGAATAGTGGATGCAGACACCCAACAACAAACAGTCACTTATCATGCTGCAGAACAAAGTACATAAACAAAAAATAATCTAATTGGCATCAGAAATGAAAATACTGGTCGACCAGAATTAAAATGAAACTACTGACATCCACTAGGTTACAACATGCTCGATCAGAACTCTTTAACTTGGTTAACAGAAAAATATTTTGTGGATCTATTTGAAGTTAAAAGGAAAATTTCTTTAGATTGCAGCCAGAAATTTAGTTTTGAGATCAAGGTTTTGGTGATGAACAATCAGCGAATGTTCATATGGATCACGAGAGACGGGTAGAACGGTACAGTACCTCACGCAGTGAGCCTCATCAACCACAAGACCTGCCAGCAGTCCCTGTTGTTAATATAAGAAGGTTTTAACATTTTTCTAAGAGCTGGAATCTTGTTGTTAGTATAACTTATGCAGCAACAACAAGAAAAAACTAACAGGCTACCTTGCGGTCTAAGCATTTTAGTGTCTCCAAAAAGGATGAACTTCCAGCAATTTTCTCAGGTGTCACGTATAAGAGCTTACATGATGGATTATCTCTCCTGCAATTAATTTTAATGCACATATAAGCTTTAAAAACTGTCTAGATTATTATATCTCCATCAGGGGAATAAAGGAGATAAATGATGTTTAGGATACTTGAATACTGTAATAATAAAATAAATGTAGAGAGGATCAGCACCTAAGGTCCTGTAATACAGCTGCTGCTTGGGAAGTTGTTTGCTGAGAGTTCAGAAAAGTCGCTGGTATTCCAAACTTAAGGTTTAGCGCAACTATCTGATCTTGGATAAGGGATAACAGAGGAGATATAACTATGGTAACTCCAGCTTTCAGTGTTGCAGGCAGCTGCAAAACCAAAAAAAAAAAAGATAGAAAATTAATATGCACCCCCTAGCAATATAAACTAGTGGTTACTGGAGTAACTATTCCTAAAACAGAATTCAAATGACGCCTTCGGGAACCTAGATGTGGAGGTAAGGGATCATGACCTGGTAACACAAACTCTTCCCACCTCCTGTCGGCATTAGAACAAAGCAATCCTTCTTTTCCAGAGATGCTCTACATGCTTGATGCTGCAGGGGTCTAAACTCCTTGTTCCCAAAAATCACCAAGTTTGCGAATTCCAGATCATCCAATGCCTGCAACTCTTCGAAACTCGGAGTCTCATTTTCCTTGTTTGATATCGTGACAGAAGGTGTTCTGCCTGATATTGCTGAAACTGAATCTTCCATGGAATAATCCTTCAGAGCAGAGAAAATATAAGCTTCAGGTCAAGAAGACAGTACATATTCCGTACTCAAAACACAATTCTGGATGTGAGAAAAGTTAGCAAACTCAGAAACTTTCAAAGGGAATCCACAATATATCTCTCTTCGAACTTGACCATAGGCAGCAAGCGCAAATGAATAAAAAGCTAAGTCGTTGTGATAAAAGCTATTCTTTCATAGACTACTAACCTCATAGTTCTCACCACGTATTTTGTTTCTCAGCATTTTTAAAACTGGTTTCTGAGGACCATTATCACAGACTTATAGACACTAAACGAAAACTTGCTATAGGCTAGTCCATACAGATTCAGATTTACATCCAGTTTCGCCGCAATTAATACTTATCTAACATCTTTATCTAGACCACAGATTTCAATAACTGTAAAATGGGTCTTTGCCAAACAAAACACTTTGTTGTTTCTTCTTCTAAACCCCATGAAACAGTAACTACAATGTTGTATCTTACCAAAGAGTGACTCCTGGAACCTGTCTGCGTTCTCCTTGTACCCCTAAACTGTATATCATCATCCTCCAAATCACTAGAAGAATCCAAATCCATTACATCCGGTTTCTTCTTCTGTTCCGGAGAATCCTCAATCACATGAACTTCCACTCTTGAACCACCATCACCATCATCAGTCTCAAAACCGTCAATGTTAGGGGCAGACTGAACAAACATTTCAGCCAATGTTCCTTGAGCTTCAGACTCCATGGCCTGCATATCATCCCATTCCTCAGTTCCTTGATCAAAATCAGCTAATGCCGCAAGAAAATCATCTCCACAGTACTCGACAGTGATGAAATCTTTACCATCATCACCTTTAAAACCAATTACAAATAATATTCAGATTAAGACAAAACCCAACACGCATCCAGTCGATCAGGGCATAGAGTAAGATCTAGATTCGAATTTGGTACCGTATAGAGAGACGAATCGATCCAAGCATTTCTTCGCGGAATCTTCGTCGAATCCGAGTTTTGTTGCTAGGCTCAGCAATCGAGCTTTCTCCAGTTCGAGATCGTGACCACTCATTTTCGGTAACGGATGTTTCAATCCCGACAACGGAGACGGCGAATTCTCACGACGGCGATTAGAAAATCTGAGGCGCAATAACAAAAACCTTAAGCTACATTTTCCCGCCAAGTTTGTAAACGTCGCCGTTTTAATTCTCCTAAGGATAGGCTTACAGGCCCATATCATTTATTAAATACCCAGCTTAACAAGATCTTCCAGCCCGGAGTTTATCAAGCTCTCTCCGGTTCAATCAACTCCGATCTTTGTGATTCCCGGTTCTGGTTCAATTCTTCTCAAATTCAACGCCGGTTTAATTTTTGTATTGAGAGAAAAACATTATATAATTGAATTCAAATTCATCTTTCAGTCAAGAAGGTTTATCTTACTTTTGGTCAAACTTATCTGACTTTTTGTTTGATAATGGGGAGAATTTAACAAACAAAACGTGTACAGTTTCTGCGAGCCCTTCTCTTAATAGGTAAGATATATGTAGCGAGAGTTTTGTAAATGTAACGAATATTTCGATAACAATGATGATCATGCAATTTGTTTTTCTTCATTTTTGACTAGTATTGGGTTTGAATTGTCAAAATTATTAAAATGTCCGTATAGTGCCAACTTTTTGTTGTTGTTTTATTGGGAGTAAAATTCAAAATGAACAAAAAGGTATCCTTGTGTCGAGTATATATCAAAGAGAGAAGTGTGAAACTGAACTTCAAAAAATATGTGGTCGAAATGCCTTTTTCAATGAACACAATTTTCGTCTCGTTGTGTTGGTGTCATGATCTCTATCTTTTTCGTAACATGCTAAAAAATACATTTCAAATAGGATAAGATTTTAATTCTTTGACTCGAAATATGAGGCGACAATAATAGAGATTTTTGAATCTCAATTTGGAAAAAAATAGATCATAGTACTTAAGTATAAAACAGAACTATAATGTGAAAATAACGCAATTAATTGTGATATGTGTAATGTATACTTTTTAGAGCTCTAAATTTTCCAAAATTGATTTAATAATATACAATTATATTTCACATTTCACTAAATTTTTCAAGAAAATGTAATAATAACTATTATATGTGCATTATATTTGTGGTAATCATCTTCCATAACCTAAATCAGAAGCTTCGTAACTCGGTCCATGATGACTTGATTTTTAGTGACGATCTACCATTGATTTTTCTAATTTATTCTTTGATAAATTTTTCAGATTTTTTTCTTAGAGTTTTGAATTCAGACTTTGAGACTTTTCTTCCTTCTTTAAATATAGACTACATATTAGTATAAGAAAATATATAGCATAATAAAATAAAAAATTAATCTAGTTTTAAACGAAAATTCAGTGCAGAAATTTACAAAAGTAACAAATAAATTTAGGTAAAATTTACTATTATGAATTAACAGGAATAATGCTTGATGATGAAATTTTAAAAAGAAATAGAGCAATTGATGTGAATATTATTTTGTCTGGAATTTTTTTTATTAATCATGTATTAATCTTTAGAAACTCTAAGATATATATACTTCTCAAAACCGACATACATATAGAATTGCAAAGTAGAAATTTTACTAGAGACGCCGTACCATGAAAGATCTCGGCTCCTTGTTGATCGAGATCCGTTTTCAAAGATTAGCCTTTTTACCAATGTATTTTAATTTTTAAAATCACTTAGGATAAAGTCTACGGGTGTAAATGGTACCAGCTTATTTGAAATTCCAGCTTATTTCAGCTGATTTTTTTTTCAGCTGATACCATTTGAATCAGCTTATTTTACTTTCAAAATCAGCCAGATTCAGCCAGATTTTTTTTTTTAATGAAACTAATATGTTACATTCACCCAGATTTCATTCAGCCAGATTCCATTCAGCCAGTACCATTTACATTTCAATATATTCAGCCAAATTCCGCCGAAAATCTCAAATAAATTCAGCCAGATTCCACATTCAGCCAGATTCAGCCAGATTCAGCCGGTACCATTTACACCCTACATATAGTCTGAAAGCAACTACTTTGCCTAAAGTAGTAATGTAGAGTAGTTTGCTATATTTGTCCTATGTACTTATGATAACGACACTCTACCCTCAATACGTGAAATCACAGGGAACAACAGAAGAACTATATTTGTACGTATAATGCTAGAAATCTTATGTAAGCTTATCTTCACTAATTTTAATAATTATTTATATAAGCTGAATAATTATGTACCATGTAAAAATGCATCCTCGTACGTATAAGACAAGATTTTAATTTTTAAGGAGATATGACATTCGAAGTCTCTCAATAGCCACCACTTGAACCTGGCCTGCAGGGTCTACTCGTTAATTAATGTTATCCGTTAAGGTACTTTCGTTGGACTTTTAAATTGGATTTTTTCTTTCTTCCCTTATGAACAGTATACTATTTTTCTGATTTCTGAACATCATAAACTTTTATGATAAACATTAATATATATTTTCTTTGGATAAAATTTAGTGGATATATATAAATTCACAAGATAGAGCAACAAATATTTTGATTTTCTTTCTTTCTATATTTCAATTAGGCTAAAACCTACGTACTTATACTTGTTAGAAAATAAGTAGTTGCCTAAAGTGATATAGAAAAAATGGTTCCATCTTAAGTTAGTGGAGCATTTTTAGCAAGATAGAAATAGACCAAGCAAAATAGTGATGGTATACAATCTAATATATCCCACCAGTAAATAATAGCTGATTTATTTAAATGAACGTTGATATATAACTTTGAAAAATATCAAACAAAGTTTTGCAATAGATATATTAAATTTTATTCATGTGTAATAAGTTTTTTTTGTTCTTAAATCATCTGATCTTAAGAAATGGTAAGCAATAAAAAAAATAACACAAAATGAACAAGATTAATATTAGCATACAATACTATATGATCTTATTATAGACGTTAGGAAGGAAGCAGTCAGTAGCTTCTTCCTACGATTTTATTCGAAAGGCAAACTCACACACATACCCATAATTATATATATCGAACACACTATATATATTCGATACAAGTTTATTTGTGCAGATTTCCATATTTTTAACGACCGAGGCAGTGACAATGATCTTCTTTGTCATGAATCTCACACTGTGCTCCACATGTCGCGGGGAACAACTTCTTGCAGCTGGCGAAACATTGTCTTTGCCTACAAGGGTTCGATGGTGTGCCTTCAGGCCCTTCACCTATAAACTTGTTACATTGCGCCTCGCTCTTCGGGATTTCTATATCCATATATATTAAACAGATTCATTCAAATTAATGAAATAAAAAACGTTTCTTGCTTTTTAATTATATATGCATAGATTTATATGAAAGATAAGACTCGAAATTACCGGCAGAAATGAGGAGGACAACAAGGAGAAGAGTGGTGAAACAGATGGAATTAAGGGCCTTATTTGCCATTTTTTTGTAGCTTTTAATTTGCTTTCTTTGAACACTTAAGTAATTGCTTCTTTCTGATTGAGAAATTTGATCGAGTGATAGTAAACAGTGAGGGTTGCAATCTATTTATAGTAAAAGTTCTTTGACTAGCATACTAGCTTCGCGACGTAAGCTACCGTTTCATTCACACGTAGATAAGCCTCTTTGAGTCTATTTTCAAACTTGAGTTTGATTGAAACACGTTCGTTAAATTCCTTCTCAAACAATTTTTTTTTTTTTACTTTTTATCGTAGAACAAAAAAAAATTCAACAATATACACTGTATTGGATGGTGTGATGATAGACAACAAGGGTATTAGTACAAACCTGTTTCCAAATTCTGTCTCGTTCTTGTTAGACATCTTAATTTTCCAGAGCTTTAATCTTTTTAAAATAAATTTTATGGATTAGTTTTATTTGACAATACAATTATATTGCTTAATTTTGATCACTCGCATTTCCTTAATTGATAGTTTGATATATAATAATCATGCATGTGTTATATATGTGATAATCGCCATTTGACATTTTGACTACGTACCGTTTATCGTCTGTAAGTAATAGCACTATATAATCACCTTTTTTTTTTTTTTAGTAAACTCACTGATCACATTTAATTATTACTTCATATATTTTTTAAATTTCTCATGTGATCCGAGCAATAAAACTTCGTTCTGTTACGTGTCATCATTGAAAAGCGTCATAGCTCAACCCATGGCCAATAGGCCAGTAAGGATATAGGATTGATGTCTCGAATATATCCAGCTCTGAGATATCTTTTGGATTTTTTTTTTGTAGAGCTTCAAAATCAGACTTTTCTTTCCTTTTGAAAAATAGACTATTTATTATTACAGAAAAAATATAGCTTAATACAATCAAGATTCATCAATTTTTACTTAAAAGAAAAAATAGTGCAGAAAACTAGCTAGCAACAAACTAATAGTCAAATATGCCTATTTTTTCTTCTATGTTATATTTATTTCCAATAGGCTAAAACCTACAAATTTGTTAGAAATAATAATGTAGTTCCATGTAGAAAACTAATCACAACAGGAACATATTTTCTAAATCGGATACAAATATGGACAAAAATGGTTGCCTCATTAATCTTTCATAAGCCATTTACAGTATATATACTTTCATTTTTGTATGTCTGTTTTTTTTGGAACAAAACCTTTCGATCTTGTATAATAATTTGTAGTTTGAACCGAAATATGTTTTCCAGTATATATGAATCTCCGTAAAGAAAAGAAAAAAAAATTAAATAGTTAGTATTTTAGTGTTCACGTTCAAAGCCCAAACAATAAGTAGTATCACCATGATTTCTCTGGAAGATGATCAGACTCATAATTTTGTAGATTAGTTGTATGTTTTTTATGTAAACGCCTGAGTTAACGAAACAAGACTAGGTAGAAAAAAAAACACAAAACAAGTTTATTATTAATTCAACGAAAGCATACAATACAATATGATCTTATTGTAGACGTTAGGAATGAAGCAGTCACTAGCTTCTTCCTACGAGTTTATTCAAAAGGAAATAACTTACACACATATTCTTAAATATATCGAATACACTCTATATATTCCATACAAGTTTATTCGTAGAATTCAGTAATTTTATTATTTTTTAACGTCCAAGGCAGTGGCAATGATCTTCGTTGTCATGAATCTCACATTCTGCTCCACATGTCGCGGGGAACATTCTCCTGCAGCTGGCTAAACATTGGCTTTCCCTACATGGGTTTGACGGTGTGCCTTCAGGCCCTTCGCCTAAAAACCTGGTACATTGTGCCTCGCTCCTTGGGATTTCTATATCCACATATTGAACAGATCCATTCAAATTAGTAAAAAAAAAGAAAATATATTTCTTGGTTTCTAAATATATATAGATTTATGTATGCATATTTTGAAAAGATTGTAATCGAAATTACCAGCGGAAATGAGGAGGACAGCGAGCAGAAGAGCGGTGAAACAGATGGAGCTAAAGGTCTTTGCCATTTCTTTAGCTTTTGAGCTTCTTCTTTTGCTAACACTTAAGTATATTGCTTAAACTTGGATGATACTATTGTATGGGGGTTGCAATCTATTTATAATGCAAAATTCTTTGACTTGTATACCTGTAAATTGTATAATAGCTTCGCGGCTTACGTTACCGTTAAAAGTCATACGTAGACAAGTCTTTGAGGCTATTTCCAAACTTGAGTTTAATCAAAACACCTTTCTTTCTTTCTTTTTTTTTTTTTTTTTTTTTTTTTTTTTTTGGGTGTGCTAAATTCCATCTCAAACAATTATTTAGGGTTTTCGGAAAAAGAGGAAAAAACAATTATTTAGAAGAAAAAAAAAACTTCAACAATATATATATATATATATATATATATATATATATATATTGGATGGTATACAATAATGATATTAAAACAAACTCGTTTCTTATATCTCAAATTCTCATGTTGTCACCTCTAAATACATACTTGTAACGCATATTTTTAGAGCTCTAACTTTTTAATTAAAAAAATAATTGTATGTGTTAATTTTATTCAATAATACAATTATATTGTTTTTAATCACTTGATTTCTTATCAAGAAAAGGTAGAGGCATTCTGATAATGGTCGTGTATGCATATTGTAATTATCACCATTAATTTGACCATCATTTCTTATTATTTATTTGGCACTAATCACATTTATTAATTATTTACACTATACAATTTATCTAAATTATATGTTCAGTATCGTTTGATGTGGTATTATAATACCTTGGCCCATGGAAAAATTGGCCACTTGATTCTAAGTGAGCATCTACCACTTGATTATCCTCTTATTCTTTCTCTTCTTCTTTTTTTTTTTTTTTTTTTTTTTTTTTTTTTTTCNTCTGCAGAGTTTCCAAATCGAACTTTTCTCCCCTTTTGGATATAGAGTATGCGTGATATCATTAGAAAATATAGCATAATAAATTAATATTAGTATATTATCTTTTAAGGAAATTTTATGCAGAAATTTACAAGAGCGACATACATATTTTTTATATTTTTTCTTGTGTATTTCCAGTTGGCTAAAACCTACATATACTTGATATATATAGAAGACAAGTAGTTTTCCTAATTTGGAAATATCATTATTTTTTTTTTTATTATCGACGTAGAGAAAAAAAAAAATAGTATCCAAACTTAGAATTTTAAGGCTTCACGTTAATGTCCAAACAATAAATAAAAATATAATGTATGGCCATGATATTCTTGGATTGGAAGATATAATAAAACTCATATAAATATGTTATTTAATAGATGCAATATCCCGAAAAATCACATGCACTCATTCTATATTATATTGTAAACTTGGATGTTTCACACTTATTAATTATTATATAAAATTATACAACACTTGAATAACTCTCTGTGGGCAACACCTGATAACTATTGATCTATATATATATATATACTACCATGCATAACAATTAGTTGGTTTATTTATTTTCACTTTAATATATATTAGTAGGGATAGATTAAAGTTATACATATCATATACTAATTTCTGCATTGCTGAATGAATAAAAAATTTATGTTCGTCAAAGAATTTTTTTGTTCTTGAAACATCTACTTGATCTTAAGAAACGGAAGAAGCGATAAGTTGTATTCTGAAGGGGAAGCATGAAAATTGTATGTTTTGATGTTAATGGGTTAACAACTAAATTACGTAGAGAAAAGGAAGAAAACACACAGAAAATGTGTGAGTTTAATTTCATACAAGGAAATTAAGCATACAATACAAACATATATGACCTTATTGTAGACGTAAGCGGAAGGAAGCGGTCACTAGCTTCTTCCTACGAGTTTATTTGAAAGGAAATACAACTTGCACACTCTCACACTTAAGTTTACATTCTTAAGTTTTAAGTATTTGTATCAACGTCCGAGGCAGTGGCAATGATCTTGGTTTACATGAGTCTCACACTTTGCTCCACATATTCCGGGGTACATCAACTTGCAGCTGGCTAAACATTGGCTTCGCGCACATGGGTTCGATGGTGTGCCTTCAGGCCCTTCACCTAACAATTTGGTACATTGCGCCTCGCTCCTCGGGACTCCTATATCCATATTAAACAGATTCGTTCAGACTGATGATATAGAAACATATTTCTTGCTTCTTATATATATGTATACATACATATATGAAAATATTTGAAAATGTTATAATCTAAATTACCGGCGGAAATGAGGAGGACAACGAGGAGAAGAGTGGTAAAACATATGGAGCTAAGGGTCTTTGCCATTTTTTCTAGCTTTTGAGTTTATTCTAATTTTGTTAACTTGAGTGATACTAAGCAATGGGGGTTGCAATCTATTTATAATTAAAAGGTGCGGCTAATTCAAAACTTCAGTTTAATTAAAATACCTTTTCTATATCTTAAAAAAAAAAAGAGAATATATTGGATGGTGATATATACACACAACAACCATATTAATGAACTCTCATCTCGTTTTTGTTTCGTACGTATCAAATTCTCATTTGTTGCCTTTCAAAAAAAAAAAAAAAATTTCTCATTTGTCATCCCTAAATATATATATCTACGTAGCGTATACTTTTCGTTATTTAATAATAATAAGTTTAATAAATGACCACTTGATATTTTTAAGAAAACGTTCTTAAATTTTGATAATATCAAGCATCAAAACAAAAAACAAAAGAAAAATGAGAATATCATGGTGCACACACATTTAGCCATATATCGTGTTTTTATTGTTTTTTTGGTCAACAATCACATTTATTATTCATACTGTATTTTTCCAATATTGTTTGTATCGTGTGATGTGAGGTCATCATTCATAACCTTGATCGAAAGATCATCCACCATTTGGCCACTCGACCACTTGGCCACTAAATTCTCAGTGAGGATCTATCATTGATGTCTTTAATTATGCTCATCCTCTAATAAGATCTTGTTTGGACGTATTTGTTGTTGTTGTTGTTGTTTTTTTTTTTTTTTTTTGGGTCAGGCGTTTGGGCGTTTTTGTATAGCTCTAAAGTTGGATTTTTCTTTCCTTGTGGAAAAAATAGACTATTTATTATAAGAATATTATGAGGCCATAGTGTCGCCATGATTTCTTTGAAAGTAATCAAACTCAAATAAAATATGTTGCTTAATGTACAGTACATGATTATGAGGCCAAAGTCCAAACAATATTATGAGGCCATAGTGTCGCCATGATTTCTTTGAAAGTAATCAAACTCAAATAAAATATGTTGATTAATGTACAGTACATGATGCACCATCACAAAATAAATAAATAAAAAGCATGTACTCCATCTGTCTTGTGTATTGTATGTTTCATATACTTATTAAAATTTATGCAAACTCTTTAACATAAAAAAAAGCAACATTTAATACTTCGTCCGTTTCAGTTTAAAAGAGGTTATGTCGATTTCTCTTTTTACGTTATGTTTTCAATTTTTTATAATTTGAATTTTGTTATTTTTACGGTTTGAATTCTATATATTTATAGAATTTGTTGAAATATTTTGGAAATGGTGATAAAACATGTTCTAGTTTGAGTTAAATTTTTTAAAAAAATTATTCTCTTTAAACCTAATCTGTGTGAGAGAAACCCGGCCTAAGCATCAAGTAAGTAGAAAAAAATGGGGGTAACCTTTTGGGCCAACACCCCATGTCATAAGCATTGATCCTTGCTAGTTAATCTATTTTAACTTCAATATTGATTTAGATATGTTAACAAGCATATTATTTATTATATTTTTTTTTGAAAAGGAACGAACATAATTATATATATACATTTGGCTGGATCTTTTTCTAGGAATAGAACACCAGGAAAATCAATTGGATTTCAGCTCAGTTGGTGAGATGGTGATGAATCTTTTTCTAGGATTTCTGAATTTTTCTGTTTCCTAAATTATGTTTCCTTTCTGTGGGTCTTTCTTCTGTGTACCAAAAACGAATTCCAACCCTGTAATCTCTTTTAAGTTTTTAATGTTAATTAGTTGAAAGAAAAAAAAATTATATATATACATTAAACATACAAATCATTTATTTGGCTACCAAATTTATTCTCAAAACATATAAACCTTGAGTATGGGAAGAAGGTAATCCGTTGTACGGTGAACGGAAACCATCATTCATCGAGTTGATAATTATATGTCTCAAATTAATTCGATCATAAAACTACTTTAAACAATTAAATACTAGGGAAGAAAAAAAACAACAACACAAAACGTAAGTTTATTATTATTGATTCAATGAAAGCATACAATACAATATGATCTTATTGTAGACGTTGGGAAGGAAACTGTCACTAGCTTCTCCCTACGAGTTTATTTGAAAGGAACACATATGTAGAAATCGAACGAAGCCACACTTACAATATTCTTAAATTTTATTTGATATTCGATAGAAGTTGATTAACGACCGAGGCAGTGGCAATGGTCTTCATTGTCATGAATCTCACACTCTGCTCCACATGTCTGGGGGTACAACACCTTGCAGTGGGCTAAACATTGGCTTTCCTTACATGGGTTCGATGGTGTGCCTTCGGGACCTTCACCTATGAACTTGTTACATTGCGCCTTGGTCGTCGGGATTTCTATATAATAAAAATAGGAAAACTTGTTACATGCTTTTGATATATATATATATATATATATATGTATAGATTTATGCATTAATATGAAAGATTGTAACTGAATTACCGGCTGAAATGAGGAGGACAGCGAGCAAAAGAGCGGTGAAACAGATGGAGTTAAGGGTCTTTGCCATTTTTTCTAGCTTTTGCTTCTTTTTTTAACACTTACGTAATTGCTTCTTTATGATTAAGAAACTTGGGTGATACTAAACGATGAAGGTTGCAACCTATTTATAACCAGAGTTCGTTGAATTGTATATATGCTAGCTAGCTTGGCTACGTACGTACGTTACCGTTTTATTTCAACATATTCAAACATAGATAAGTCTCTGAGGCAATTCCATACGTAAGTTTAAGGCACGTTTTCTAAATCTCATTTCAACTGTTATTTGCCTCTTCTTTCCCATTATCATGATAACGATATTAATACAAATTACTTATTTTATCGAAAACACATATTTAATTTTTATGTACTACGATATTCTTCTTAAAAGCGAAATAAATTACATAATGTTATTATATATGTAAGTGGATTTTTTGTTTTCTCATTTTTTGGTGTTGTCAATATATGTTATTTTTTCAAAAAGTAAATTCGGTTATGAGCAGGAGAGTGCATGTTTCTAACTTATTTTACATTAAAATCCTCCTTCAAAAACATTAATTGGTTGTGCTTTTGATTTTCTTTTCTGAATTCTGATTAAAGTGTTGTATATATATAAGGGAAAAAAACATGATATACTAACTAAATTTGTGTTTTTATAAAAACAGCGACATGATGTTATATTTACTTAATTTTTGAAATTGCAAGTCAGATTGGATGTCATATAGAGATACACAATGAACACACGCTTAACAGAATTAATTAATTCAATCAAATTAAATACATACAAGACTTTTATTTCCTTGAAAAAATCAAACTGCTAAACAAACAAGACGGTGACAAAAAAAAACCCAATTAAGAGATAATGTAGAGATCTATATTCCATGAATAATCTTGGAGCATTGGATCTTAATCCATTTGTAGCTCTTTTTTAAAGATGACTTCATCTTTCCTTCAGCTGAATAAATCTTGTATTTCGCCACTCGTCTCTTTCTCTTTATCTCAGGATCGTTCCACCATCCTTCGATCATCACATTCGCAAAATATACATATTATGATGTTAAAGATATTACAAATCGCGTAAAAGATTATAGCAAATTTTACGTTTAAACGAGAATGATGTGTTTATATGTTCTATAACTAGAATCATCATTTCTAAACTGTTGTAATCAAATGCAAACATAAATTTTAGTTGATGTCTATAATTTGTTTGTTTTATTTATTTATTTAAAGCTTACCTTTGAAAGATGTTGAATGAGAAGAAGATTTTCTTGGTCTAGCAGGCAAGTCTTTATAAGTAATCTTGCGCCAAAAATCTGATGTCATTGAAGTTCGATTATGCTTAGATTCTCTAACAACGTAAATGCCTCTGACCGGTTTTAAATCAGCGGGATCAACTAGTTGGAGGTTCCGATCTCCTTCATACGATTTGTATCGCATTTTAGGAGATTGGATATCCTCCATCTAAGTTTCTTCTCCCTCTCTATTTTTTGTTTTTCCTTCTTCTACCTTTTTTGTTTATAAATGTTTTGTTTTTATATTCCGAAGAAATAGTTTCTCTTTAGTGTTTGGTTTAAGACTTTTATTTCGGAATAGGTGATCTGTGGTGTAAAACAAAATTAATTAAAAATCGTTACAACAAATGATCAAAAATAGAAAGAAAATTTAACCTTTGCTTTTTTTTTTTTTTTTTTTTTAATAAAAAAAAA
>OVAF01000037.1:0-105601 GCA_900406245.1 Odontarrhena argentea
GGGTCTAGATTTGCAATTGGTGTCAAATAGTGGTCTATTTTAGCAATAAGGCCCTTAGATATTCCCAAAACCTAATTTTATACGTTGATGGTATGTTTTTGTGGTTGGGAATAGCTGTCTTTTCTGAATTTAGTTTTGTGTTTTGATCTAGTTATTGTTTCTGGTTTTTAATGTGGTCGAATTTTAAATTCAAATTTTATGAATAGTAACAACAGTTAAAAAAATAGTATAATATATTTAAACTAATCTAAAACATTTTAAAAGGAAAATAATATTATTTATTGAAAATTTGACTTGAGAATTGAACTTTTTTCTCACATGATCAGCAAAAACCTTATGTTAAACATGAAGATGATGTATACAAGACATAATTTGAGATTTTGAGATGAAGATTTTCGAAATTGAAAACATATATAAATTTTTCGAAGCCATAAAAAAAAAAATTATCAGTGTAAATGGCTGAGGAAAAATGTGTTTATAGTTGAGTTTTTTTTTCAGACTAAGGAAAAAATATTAGGGTAAACTTCTTGAATAATTCTTAAATTTAGTGATTTATTTATAACCCGTCAGAGTTTAGGATCAGCTCTGATTATAGTTTAAAAAAAAGTGTTTTACGGATAAACATGTCCACTCAGAATAGTATTAATTAGGTGCCAGCCACAACAATTGACAAACATGTGATATAGTGCTTATTAATAACAATAATTTTTTTTAATTAAATCTTGTTGGGTGCTTGATTAATATAAACCACTTCGTCTCTTATTGCGAAAACAAACAAGAAGAGTTGTCCATATCACCACATGAAATCTTTGCTTTCCAACACATGCTTCTCATTATTATGGTCCAATAATTAAGATTTTACTCTCCCACTACGAATTAAAAGTTTCTTTGCAAATGGAGTACCAAATATCGATAAATACATATATATTACATGACATTTTTATATGACTTATGCGTATAAATGATTTTCATAATCTGAACATTATGTATATTAATATATAGTCCATATGTTAACCACACATTAGAAACGAGAAACAGTTATGTGGTTTGACGATGATAGAAATTGAATTGTTAAAGACCAAGGGATTGTGGACAAGGAACATGTTCAAGTTCCATACTGCAATTCTGCAATTTTAACTATAATTGACTATTGTATGTATCGAATATCAAGTTTGGTTCTGAGCAGAGCCGGCCCTGAGTTTTATAAGGCCGCAATCTAGAAAAATAAAAAAATGCTGTTTGACAAACAAAACATTACGTCTATATCATAATCTAAAGAAAAATTCTGAAAAAATTGGCCGAAAATAATTTTTTTTAAAATGGGCCGCAAGCACCCGCTTGGCTTGCTTGGCCTCAGGGCCACCACCGGTTCTGAGCTTAATATAATATTGTTGAATTATTATTATGAAAAAGAAAATCATTTTCAGATTTTCATCTAATATATATATATATATGTATAATTTTCATGTTATGATTAACACACAAAATATATTGCCACACATACTAAATTTATTTTTGTTTTCACCAATCAACCACACATATAAATACATATTAAATACCAAGTTCAATTCCTCCATACCTCAATAATTCAACATTTCGCATAATATTTGTTTTCTACACATTCAAATCTAAACGAATAATTTCAAAAAAGGTATTTTGATTTATTTTAGGACACTTTCTTTATAAATGCAAAAGGCCCCAAAAAATAGAAACAAAGTTCTATATACACATTTCTTTTTTTATAATTACAGACTTTTTCTAACAAAAATGTCTTTAACAAAAAAAAATCATATATAGAACAATGAAAAGGAAATTACTATACTTAGAATTAAAATGAATTCAACAGTTGTACGAGAATCTAATACAGAATCTTCTTCTTTTTTACCAAAAATCCAAATACAGAATCTATCCGAATTAAGTAACGAACAAAAATAATTTCATGATTTGTAAATAAAGAAAAAATAAACCGCCAAAAAATATCAAGTGGGAAATGAAAAATATCTTTTAAAAAATGAAATAAAAAAACAAAAATGAAAAAAACGTACAAGAAGAGAAAAGCGAATCAAAAAGAAGCAAAAGATAAGCAAGGAAGGAACAAGGTTTCCATTATTGTTGACTGCTTGAGACCTTAAAACCGTTTCTTGCGTCAATCACAGAAAGCTTCATTCCTTTGTATCTTTGTTAGGGGACGAGGAAGAAGATAGTCAATATCAAATCCCTAAATGGAAACTTTGACTATGGCTTAAGCTGCTCGGATTCAACTCGAACGATCTCCGATTCAACTCAGATTCAATCTCAAATGGCGAATCCACCTGCGGAGGAGCTGTTGAAGAAGATACTGGAGCTGGAGGAAAGTCAAGAGCATCTGAAGCAAGAGATGTCTAGGCTTAAAGTATCGACGGAGATTAGGCAGCGATCGCATTCGGTGTCGCCGCATCGTCCGGCGAGGAGAAACGTCGGAGAGGGAGGTCCGTCGTGGAGGAAGAGTGGCGCTGCTTCGTTTCGTCACGCTTCGCCGTTGCGGAAGGAGAGTCGTATGCCGGATTCGATGAAATTGAGAGCTGGACCTGGAGCTGGACCTTCCGATGGGAAGTTTACGGATAAGCAGTATTTGAATATTTTGCAGTCGATGGCTCAAGCTGTTCATGCTTTCGATCTAAATATGCGAATCATTTTTTGGTGAGTAGTAGTTGTAGTTCGATCTTAATTTGCTGGAGGAATTTTTTGGAAATGTATAGTTAGATGTGATTTCATGGATAGATGGTTTGCATTGTTCATATGTAGTATTTTGTGTAATCTGGTATGTTTTGATTTGAGATTGGTATGACTGTTGCAGGAATGCCATGGCGGAAAAGCTTTATGGGTATTCTGCTGCAGAAGCTCTTGGGCAGAACCCGATTAATGTTATTGCAGATGATCGGGATGCTGCCTTTGCGATGAATATTGCTCGACGTTGTGTTCGTGGAGAGAGCTGGACCGGGGAGTTTCCTGTTAAGAGTAAATCTGGGGAGAGATTTTCAGCGGTCACTACTTGTTCCCCCTTTTATGATGATGATGGTACTCTTATGGGGATCATTTGTATCACGAGTAACACGGCACCTTTTCTGAACCCTCGAATCACTTTGGCTAGATTAAAAGCACGAGAAGGTGAAACGAGCTCTGTCCCTGCAAGGAATACTTTTGCCTCTAAACTTGGTTTGGACCCCAAAGGAGCTGTTATAGCGAAGCTTGGCCTTGACTCTGATCAGCCTATCCAAACTGCTATAGCATCAAAGATATCAGATTTGGTTAGTTCAAATGTAGATTGTGTATTCTCACCTTTTGTTGTGCTGTTGCATGTTTTGACTTGTGTTAAATTTGCAGGCATCCAAGATGAGCAACAAGGTCAGGTCAAAAATGCGAGCAGGTGATAATAATGCCACACTCTCTGAGGGTGGTAGTGGGGATAGCCATCATTCAGATCATGGTGTCTTTGGTGCGGCTCTCTCTGACCACAGGGACGATGCAGCATCAAGTGGTGCCAGCACACCAAGAGGGGATTTCATCCAATCTCCTTTTGGTGTCTTCACATGTAACGATGAGAAGTTACTTTCTAAACCCTTCAAAGATTCAAGTGATGAGAGTGATGGAAAACCTGCTATCCATAAGGTTCTCACCTCAAAAGCTGAAGAATGGATGGTAAAGAAAGGTTTGTCATGGCCATGGAAAGGAAATGAGCAGGAAGGTTCAAAAGGAAGGCCTACTCATTCCGTATGGCCTTGGGTACAGAATGAACAAGAGAAAGATAAGTCACACCAGATTAATCCCTCTTCTGGTGTTAAGTTTGAAAACCATGAATTAGAAAATAATAAGCCTATCAATAACGAGGCTTCGAGTATGTGGTCTTCCTCCGTAAATGCAAACAGCTCTAGTAGTGCTAGTAGCTGCGGAAGTACCAGCAGCAGTGTTATGAACAAGGCTGATACTGATAGCGATTCTTTGGAGTATGAAATATTATGGGATGATTTAACGATTGGAGAACAAATCGGACAAGGTGATTCATTTTCTTAAACAGATTATCTCGTTTGCCAGACACATCCATTCTTTATAACTTCATATTGTTTGATATTCCGTCTCCATACTGCTAACATGCTGTAATTTTCCATCTTACAGGTTCATGCGGGACTGTCTATCATGGTCTCTGGTTTGGATCTGTAAGTTTTTTTCTGGCTTTGGGTTATATAGTAGAATATGCATTTGTTGATTTGTACACGCTTCCGTGATAAAGATAAAAATAATTGTAAGTTCAAAGATCTGTCTTATTGAGGGCTGCTAATGTCACCGCAGGATGTAGCTGTAAAAGTGTTCTCCAAACAAGAATATTCAGAAGAGGTCATACAATCTTTTAGACAAGAGGTATTGTTTTTAATCCCTACCATAATGATAGGTATGAGTATTAGTTTTGGTGAATGCCAGGGCGTTTTGTTGGTGTTTAGTAGAACAAAATCCAAATTTTGTCTTTAATCTCTTAGCAGCTGGATTGATTCCTCAACTACAACAATTTTCTTTGCTAAAGCATATTCACTTGCAAACTGCATCTCACTGAAGAATGAATCGTCTCTGAGAACAGCTAATTCCAGATTCTGAATTGTTTGTGTTGGTCTTGTTTTATTGTGAAGGTATTATTGATGAAAAGACTTAGGCATCCAAATGTCTTGCTGTTTATGGGAGCTGTGACTTCACCCCCGCGCCTCTGTATAGTGTCAGAGTTCCTTCCACGGTCTGGTCTTATAACCTTTTGTTACTGCTCTCACTTTCTTTGTGCTTTTTGGCCTTCAAGCCGTAGCTCTGATCCATGCCCCTAATCCCTCGAATTACTATTTGCAGTGGAAGTCTCTTCCGTCTACTGCAAAGAAGCACGTCAAAACTGGATTGGAGGCGGCGTATTCATATGGCCTTGGACATTGTGAGTATTAGTTATATTTTCATTTAACATGTGACTTTTCTATCTCTATGATCATTGACGATTGCATGTAGACAACTTTCTATGTATGAACTGCTCTGTTTGATTACTTCTTTGTATTTGTCTTGTGATCCTTCTTTCACCTCTATTTGACTCAGTCACCGTACATCTCATCCAGCATATTACATAATTCTTCACACAGGCTCGCGGTATGAATTATCTTCACCATTGTAGTCCACCAATTATCCATCGTGATCTGAAGTCGTCAAATCTGCTGGTAGACAGGAACTGGACAGTTAAGGTAATATATATATAGTGGGACACATTTGGTTTTCTGCAACATAATAATTTTCCATCTTCATCATGATCATATTAGCTTTCTATATGAAAATGAAGCTCTAGATAATAATTATCGCTTTATGTGAATGAACTGGAAAAATGAGACTCATAAACATTGTCAACTTACTGGGACATCTCTAACAGGTAGCTGACTTTGGTCTTTCACGTATCAAGCATGAGACATACCTAACCTCCAAGTCCGGAAAGGGAACGGTACTTTGCCTAGACTCTTATTGATTTGAATCCTGATTTACAAAAACCTATCACAGTGATCTTGATTTGCATGTACTTGCTCTGCAGCCTCAATGGATGGCACCCGAAGTTCTTCGAAATGAGTCTGCTGATGAGAAGTATTTTCTCGTGTTCTGTTTGGTTAAGTTCCCTTGATTAATTGTTTCTAGCTATCAAGTCTAACTAGCTCTTCGTGCTCATTGACACAGGTCTGATATTTACAGCTTTGGAGTAGTGCTCTGGGAGCTTGCCACCGAGAAGATCCCATGGGAAACTCTCAACTCGATGCAGGTATTGTTATTTATGGATATAGACATGAAAAAGAAAGTGTAACCAAATGAAATTTGGTCCAAGAAATCTTATAGTTAGGCAGATACTATTTGTGAGTGACGTGGTTTGCTCTATCAATGTAGCTAAAAATCCATCTAGTTTACGTTAGCTCTAAAAATAAGTGGTACTACTTAGAGAAGGTTGGAACCATAGAAACCATCATAGGTACTGTAACTTCTCTACAAATTTTGGTGTTCTGCTTTCATTGCTCAGCCATTCCGCTTGCCAAAAACTTTCATCAAGTCTCGTGGGGATTCTTATCAAATATGAAGAGATGCTTATTTGAAATATGTGCAGGTGATCGGAGCTGTGGGGTTCATGAACCAGAGGTTAGAAATTCCAAAGGACATTGATCCCAGTTGGATTTCTATTATGGAGAGCTGTTGGCACAGGTACAATAACACATTGAACATCACATACTTGAAGGAAAAAAATATATAGGTATTTCACAGGAATTGCTGACATAAATTTGTGTGTCTGTTTTGATTTTTTCAACACTGAAGCGATACGAAGTTGAGACCCACATTCCAAGAACTGATGGATAAACTAAGAGACATGCAAAGGAAGTCTACATTACAGTTCCAAGCGAATCGTACTGCTGCCTTACTGGACAACTCTCTCCTCAAGGACAACTAGGGTCGTGCCCACCTCGGAAAACTGAAACATTTGCTTAGGGCACATGTTCTTATAAATTGATTTTGGTGCCCTCTATTTTAGATTTAGTGATAAACAATTCAACATCTTGTACATGTAGCAAAAGTATTAATATATTCAAATTCAACACATTTCAGACTTCATTCTTTATGCTGTCTGTCTTTTTCAACACCATTGGTGATTTTTTTTTGCCTCTTGGAGCAAACTTCTGTTAGAAGAACTGAAGTGTCATTTATTACGATTCGAAATTGTCATACTATATTTTTTTTTTTTTTTGAACAACTGAAATTGTCATACTATATCCAAATCGAGAGTTAAATATTCTTCTATTTTGTTTTAGTTTAGTTTTGGTTTCGAAGCACCAAGGTTTAACGATCAAGCAAATAAGGAACAACAGTACATCGTATATCATGAACTTGAAGACCCTTGAATTTCAGAAAGAAACACAAAAGACCACCCAAAATAGATTGATTCACGAAAATTACAGAGCTTCTCAAAAAGAACAATTTAGCAAGTGCATTTGATCTCGAGACATGTTCAACTCAGTTAAGTACTTGAATACGTGCTCTCCCCTCACACACACAAAAACTTGGAAGTAAAACCACTTTGGGTTCATCATAGAGGATATCGCGAAAGCAGCTCCCTAGTTGCAGCAACTGCATCGCCTTTGTGCTCCCTTAGAGTTCTCTCCACCACATTCTTCTCTAGCTGCTCGTTTTAGAATGGTGATAAGTTTCAGAGCTTTTTGCACACACAGTCCAGATAACATTTCATGCATGAAAACAGACAAGAAAAGAAGCTAACCTCGAGTTCATTAACAATAATCTCAACATCTGCAGCATTGATCTTCACAGAAGCAAGCTCTTTCTCCCTGCGTAAAGTTCCAGCAACTTGTAAATCATATATACGACAAGAACGATAAGCGAAAAGCCTAAACCTATCTTCTAATCTTCATTAAAGCGGATATTGACTAATAATACTATGAACTGCCACTTGTTTCATATGCCTATGTGCATCCTCATCGTATTTCTCAAGAAAATCAAACTGATTCTCTAATATTCACTCTTTTAGTCTACTTAATACAAGTGTACCATGCCCCAAAAAAACAGAGAACCACCAAATTTGGCTGCAGAGACATTAGCTACAGTCTCAAATACAAGTATAAAGCAGCATACAAGTCAAATTCTGAACTAGGATTTGACTTGTGTTCTAGCTTCCTTAACAATTGCTTCAAAACTCCCATTTCCAGAAACTAGAACACGAAAAAGCTAAGAATGTTTACCTCAATCTCTTAGCATTTAGATCAGCTTCCCTAGAAGCAGCAATCGAAGCCATAGCCTGAAACACAATACTGACTTTGTAAGCTACCAATTGAGCTAAGTCAAAAATCAGATTCCCTAATTTTCTCCGATTCCAGAATCACTAATCACATTAAAATGATCATCAGACTATGTAGAAGACGAAGGAGAAAACAAACCGATTGAACACGAGACGAATCGAGCTGACGATCCTCGACGCGATCGGTAAGCTTATCGAAAGCTTTGCTTTGTTGCTGTAAGTCTTTTGAATCAAGCGGCATCTCCGCTCCGGCTTCTTCTGCTCCCTCCATTGCTGCAAAAGTTTTGAGTTTCGAAAAGTGTTTCAAGCTTCAATGTTAGAAACGAAGCCCTAAATCTATACCTATCGGGATTTTATCAGAACCTCTTCAATTGCTGTGTTTTTAAACCACAACTAACCGGCTAAACAATACCGAACTCCAATTTCACAGCTAAACCGTGTAATTCGTCTCGACTTCGTTAATTTTCTTTACTGCCGAATTCAAACTGAAACCAAATAAACACATAACCAAAATCGGGTCCCCGGATGAGCGAGAATGATCTATATTGGGCTGGGCCATCAATAAAATAGTGACTAACTCTTTAGCCCATGGAAGTAGTGTACTACAAAATATCTATCGTTCACGATATTCACGTTTCACAGTTACGAAAATTACAATCCCCAAATTTGAGAACGTTGGAGAGATGAAGGAAATTCAAATTCCCAGGAAGAACTTCGCGCGCTCGTCTGATTCTGGATCCAAGAAATTTAAGGATTCTGAGCTGAAGAATCGTAAGGTAATTTGATCGAATCAATCCATGAATCGCCATTGTTTCTTCTTCTTCCTCCTCTTTCGTACTACTGAAATCGCCATTTCCTTCTTCTAAATTGAAGTTTGCGGAGAAGAGACAGAGCTCAACTTTTTCTGAATTATCAGTGGATAGCAAGAAGGATCCAATGGATTCTACTTCGATCTCTCAGATTTCTGGCGTAATATCTGATTCCGAAGCCGAGGTATGCTTCTCTCGCGTTTCTACTAGGTTTCGTTTAGTTTGTTCTTCTGTTGCTTTGAAATCGCCCAGATCTGTTCATATCAGATAGTTATATTCGCTTTTGAATCGATTGATTTGTGATTGATAAGAGATAGAAAGTTTTCGAGCTCAATCGCTTTGATGATTCGGATTTTGTAGTGCAGCGATTTTGTGTGTTTGATACTGTTTGATGATTCAAATTACGTATTGCAACAATTCTGTGTGATGATTGGATTTATGTTGTTTTCCTCAGAGTATTATTATGCAAGGATCAAGCGTAGAGCTGTTATCAATGCCAGAGATTTGTCTTCTGCCTGCTGATGAATCTTCAGTTTCAACCATTACTGATAAGGAATTTCACATTGAAGCTTCTTCTACTGATCGGTTTGAGTTGACTGCAGAATTGAAATCCATGCAAGTGGAGATCGATGGGCTGAAGAAACTGATCTCTTCTGTTGAAAGTTCTGAAGAAAGTAAGTGGATCGATGGAATCGTCACTGTGAAATTCCGCATTGTGCTTTTGAGTTTCATCCTTTGGGCTGTCTTAGCTGCGATTGTGGTCTTCTTCAACTCACGAGAGGAATTTGCTTACTACGGACCACTTCCAACCTGAAAATATTAATCATAAGGTAACTCACTTTTGGTTTCTTACCTTTAGTACATTAATACTGCTGGTTTCTTTTTGATAACTTGATTATACTAACAGTGCATATGATTGGGATTGTATACTCATTTAAGTTTTTTGTGGTAGAATATCATAACTTCTTAGGCCTTGTGATGGAAAGTTAATACACTAACACATGCTAGGACCAAACCAAGTAGTCTCAGAAGATTCGTTGGTAGATTAAGAATGAGTCTGCAACTATGCCATCTAAACTGCTGCTTATTCTCATAGTTAACCAATGAATGATCCCTTATCACTTTATTGGCACAACTGATATGAAATGCAAAATCTTTTCTGCATCACAGATCCAATACGTAGGCTTCTTATCTACCTTGATGTATTCCATTCTTACCTCTGTTTGATACGGGTGCGATGCAGACCCACCTTATTGTTTGATTCATATTAATAACATGCTTGTTTTCATGTGCTTATCAAAATGAGGGTTTATATCTAATCAATAACATGCCTGTTTATGCAAGCTGTTTCTTACTTTAAGCCAGACAAATCATATGGAAACTCCAGCCTGTGAAGCTTTTTGGGTAATTACTTGATTTGGTCTTTAATAATAATAAGATAAACTCTTGGAGGTGTTAGATTAGGTTTCTTTTCCATTATGGATAATGATGCAGAGTATTAGGAATTAGAAATTAGTCCTGTATCTAAAAAGTTAATGACAGAGTAATCCAGACTGGTGTGTGGGTATTCTACTGCAGATTATAGTAGTAGGCCACTAAACGAGTAGAGGCTATGTGTTGAAGAAAAGCAGCTCCTGCTGGTTTACTTTTGAAGTAAAGTAAGTGTGTGATTAAAGAAAAATCCTGCTTAGTGAATCGAAGCACCAATTATTGGAGATGAGATACTTTATAAAATAAATAAAAATTTGATCTTGTCCTTAGTGTCTTGACATTGAATAAATCATGACGCAAGGGTCAGTATCATTTCTTTTACTTACTTTTCGTAGCATTTGTATAGTTGGTTTGGTTGAATAGTGATTTCTTGTGAGAAATTGAATCATGCTTTGAAGTTTGAGTTCCCACTATGATATAATTTTGTTTTTTCACTGATGAGCGGTCGGTATTAACCTAGGCAAATGATGGGTCACAAAAAATACTATCATTGGTTATCAAGTAACTCTCATGTTCGCTCAGTGTTGTTGGTAAAACAATGGTAGCAATCTTAAGGGTCAGGCTTCAAATTGCTTATAATTTAGTTTACGTAATCTAACACTAATCATATTTGTCCTATTTTAAACAGGATTTGGCTGCTATCACTGTGATACTAAGACCAAGACTCAAGTACTACTTCATAAGCAAAGCATATAAAAGTTGGAGATGATACATACATATGGAAACAATTTGTACACAGGTAAGTATTTGGTATTTTCCTCTGAACAGTGTTTAGTTGATATTAATATCGCCGAACAGAGATATTAGTACTCATGGGTAATAGCAATTGAGTATTGCCTAGTGGTCAAAATATTAGATCTTTGAAGGACAATAATTGAGAATTTATCCGTTATCTCATCAATACTTCACTTTTTATTGTTTCTTTTTTATAATATATGAGTCCATCCTCCACTCCACCCGTTGTCGTTCACTTAGGCTCTCTGGTGTCTAGTATTAGGGAGGCATTCTCTGTTCCACCCTAATCATGCTTAACACTTAATATTTTTCTCTTTATCTATATATTTATACAAATATATAAAAATAAGCTAAAGAAGAAAAAAAGAACCTCTTAAATTACAACTTGTATATGTATAACAGAAGCCCTTAATTGGATAGCTAAATATTGTGGTTTACAGTATTTCTGCATAGTCAAAAATTTGAACTTAAGATCCGAAATATGTGATAGATTCATTTCCCTTTTATGAGTTTGCTAATTCAGTCAGTAACTTTTGTGATGCATGATTCGTTTGTGTTGAAGTAGAGCCCATGAGAATTACGAATCACTAAAAAGAATTGTGGATACTTTGACATAATTCGTAAAATATACTATTTATCATATTGCTTTTGTTTATTCGCGAATAAGGAAAAGAAAACAAAAAAACCTAGAAAATGAATCGCATGTGTACATGCAATTTGGCTTGATTCTAAAGTTTTAAAAAGAATGAACATATTCATAAATTCGATATAGATAAAACTATTTTATTGTAGGTGGCCCTTTAGTGGATAACTGAATAATAACATATTATAGTTTTCTCACTAATTTGCCCATGTGCAATCAATCATTGTATCTTGTAACTTTCTAAAGGTCCAAATAATATGCCACATTACTTATACAAAAATCAACCCTCAAAGTCATATTAATTTTTGGTATGACCTCCATTATTAACATCCTCTCCACCCTCATAAACATATACTACATATAAAAATTCTTAATACAGTAAAATATTATTCTGTGCAAGTTTTATGTCTAACAGAAACTACGTTAGTTGTTCTCTACCTAACCACAAATCGAACTCGAGCACGTAGATAGAATGTAGAGAACAACAGAAGATATCAAACTAACGGGTACATGATTACATAAAGAAACAAAAAAAATATTATTAATTTTTAAAATATTTTATTGAGGAAATAAATATTTTGTAAAATCAGGTAAAAACCAGAATATAAACCCTTTTTTAAGGTAAAAATTTACCAAATGGACAAGTTCAGAGGCTCCCTTTTCTGCAAAATATATATGGACCAAATGCCACTCCCATAAATTAACCCAAAAGATCAATTCATACGATGTGTACACAAAGTATCGAAAATTTAGTTATACATGCTTACAAAAGCATACGTAGCTTTTAATAAAGTAAACGAGTTTGATGTCAATGAACTTTACAAGAAAAAAGAAGACAAAAAAGCCTTAAAGTAAGGCAGGGCCACTAACGCTACATCGCACATGCATTCTCGTTTGGTATACATAACTTTAGGTATAAAGTTAGTATTTATACTAAATACTTTCGACAAAGATATTTAACGAAAATCATTGCACTGAATACAAAATCCAAAGTTTGAGTTATTTGGGCCCTCTCTTGCTGCCTTGTCAGTCCACTAAAAGTCATAATAGATTTCTCCAGTTGTTGTATTACACGTCACCATTCCATTTTTAATCAACCTTCCTCCTCATCAATACTACCAAAGAATCGTCCTTTATGATGCAGACTAGTTTTTATTTTCTTCATTTAACTCCAATCACAAAAAAAAGACTTGTTAATTAAGATTGAACTCTAAATATAATGGTAAGCAATCATTATGGAGATGCCTTACCCACAATAGATTTTTTTCTAAGTATGTACGATCCATTACTTTGATCGATAATAATAGTACACTTATAAAGTATAAACAATGTGAACCCTATCTTGTTGTTATATGTATATATATACAATTTTTTACTTTCACCTGTGTTTTGTGAATATTGTTTGCTCTCCGATTATTTTTTTATTTTATTTAACCCTCTTGTTAATTTTGTAAATAGTTAGTTAAAACTTTAAACTCATGATTGTATTAAAATCTTGTATATGACTCCCTTTCTAAGATGAGTTTAAGATGAATAAGTTAAAGAAGAAGATTATACATAAACATTGCTTCAAGTCACAATGATGCCCTCAATAATTCCATAACCATAAATTGATTGGAAGCTAGAGAGCCACTTAAATTATTATTTATCTTTTTCATTAGTCTAACTATTTTGATATCAAGTCATTATTATATCTTGTATTCATGAATTTCTTTATCAAGGCATTACAAATGCCACTTTCGTATCTGGCTAAAATGTAAATAAAGAAAACAAAAAGCAAATACACAATAAACGACGACGTTTCGAAACTGTCAAATACTCTCGCCTTTATATATATATATCTTCTTGGTCTTCCTCTTCTCTTCCAATATATTCTCTGTTTCATAATTTTCTTCAACTTCAGAGATATTCAGATTCATTGTTTCTGAAAGACGAAGAAACTATCATAATTATGGCGTCTCCGATCTCAGATACGGAACCGCCGACGAATTCAAATCCAACTTCTACAGATCTCGTTCGAAAGAAGAAGCGAATCTCAGCTTCATCATCTCGGAGTACCACATCTTCCGGTGAGAGGCACCACGCGAGATGGAGATCGGAGAAGCAGCAACGGATCTACTCCGCCAAACTAATCCAGGCGCTACAACAAGTCCGTCTCACCTCCTCCACATCATCATCATCACCAACATCTCAGAAACGAGGAAAAGCCGTTCGCGAAGCCGCAGACCGAGCTCTCGCCGTATCCGCACGAGGAAAAACTCTCTGGAGCAGAGCGATCTTAGCGAATCGAATCAAACTCAAATTCCGGAAACAGAAACGGCCGAAACCGACGCCGGTTCCGTCGATAACCACGGTGGTTTCAACCTCCAGTAACAGAACGAAGAAACGGAGAGTCTCGGTCGTGGGATTGAGTAAGAAGAGTATGCCGACGGTGAACCGGAAAGTTCGTGTTCTAGGCCGGTTAGTTCCCGGTTGTGGAAAACAAACCGTACCGGTGATTCTAGAAGAAGCAACCGATTATATACAAGCTCTTGAGATGCAAGTCAAAGCTATGAATTCTCTTGTGCATCTTCTTTCAAACTCAGCTCCTCCTCCTCCTCCGATTTGACGAGGGTAAAATTGTAATTTACTTATATTCGTTCCCTTTTTTTTTTTTTTTTTTTTCTTCAAATTCTGTTAATCTCTCTGTGTGTACACCAAAACTTTGATATATATGATTAATGTATATAGAAGATTCGGTTTGAGTATTAAAAAATCTCTCCGTAAATACCCCATTCTTGTTCGTGTGTATGATTAGTAACTACAGTTACCAATAAGATAGAAACCGTAATGGATTGTTTTAATAATTGATATATACGTTAATGGAGTTAGTGGAACCGATGTGGAACTTTTGATGTACTTTTTAACTTACGCCAATATGGTACGTACTATATCATGTTGTGTACTAAATGAAATTTAACATGAAATAGATTTGTACCTGCAATAGGAGTGAAAATAAAGAAATCAAGAGGGCCATCTTTTTGGTGAATTTTGAGTATGATGGTAATAATATGAGAGACAGAGATTGGGATGCAAATGCAATGAATGATGTGTGTGATGAGATTGATCTGTCACTCAATCATCTACTCACTTTATTGACCCCTATTGGCTATAGGCTATATCACACTTCCACTTTGTTTTTTAATTAGATTTTTTTTTTTTTTTTACAAAATTATGTCAATAATTAAGCATTTCGAAACACTTAGTAATTAGCTTCAGCTGCGATTATTGGTGCTAGGATTTGATCAGCTAATAAAGCAATAGATTTAATAAGTAAGAATTTAAATACTGTACTATATAGCTAGGAAGAAGAAGCGACAAGAAGAGGGTAATGACAAAAGCAAAATGGGTATACAAAAAAGTAAGAGGAAGCACATGGGCTGTGGCCATGCCTTGTCTTCTTCTTTCCTTATTACACGAAAACTCTTTTTTTCTTCATCACTTTTTCCTATGTTATTATCGTGTATGTTTAACGAACACATTTTTTATTATCACTGGAAAAAAAAAATCTGTAGACATGTGTATTAATCAAAACTGTTGAAAATTTTGCTGACAAAGTAAGGTAAGTATAACATATATTTTTTTTTTTTTTTTTTCATCTAAACCATCTTATTAAACTTCAAGTATTACACAAAGCCCAAAAAAGGGAAACTGAAGCCCAAACAAGGGAGCCTTTTTAGATTACAAAAACCAGAAACCCTAGATTCAGAGAAAGCACCATCCCACACATGATCTGAGGTTAGCCGCCGTTGAGCCAAAGTCCAGAAGTCCAAGAGAAGTGAAACGCCGGAAAATCAAAAGAATAAGCCAAGCCTCTATCCTAATGACGCAAGCAGGGAAACAACAATCCAAACTCTTTTTACTGCTTCTAACAAAAGAAGCCACTGAGTATAGAGGACAGAATCCTAGCACATAAATCGAATCAAACCAACAGAGGAGACAATGAAACGAAAGACAGGGATAAGGCTAATCTAAAATCCTAGAGAACCACTGAAGACACGAGGACCAAAAAGACCAAGAAACCAACAAACATAAACCCAGAAATAGCGAGACAGGGGAGGAGAAGAGTGCCGACAAGAGAAACAAAGAACCAGACTTAGCCAAAGGCTAAGCCACCACCACGCTAGCCATCAAACCACCGAAGGGAAGCCGAAGAGACACCGAAACAACCAGAACCGCAGATCCAGAGAGACAACGAAACCAGGCGAGCACCTTTGAACTCTTCTCCATCAACCGAGCTAAGTTCGGAACCTAGCGAGACCTACAAAAGCCATGGAAACCTCTGATCTGGCCAATAACAGAGCTAAAGAAGCCTCCATCATCAGCCAGCAACCAACGAAGGAGCCCTTTTTCTTCCTCTTCTATCGCACGCAGAGGAGAGAAGAGCTCATAAAACTCTATCCAACTCATGCTGAAGTATAACATATATTTATCTTCAGTGATATAAGAAGAGATCTCTTCATCATCTTTATAAGCATAATCAATAAAACATTCGAATATAGCCCCGTTTGTTTCTCAGTTTGGAATCTCAATCCAGATGGACAATCTGGATAAAGCATTTGGATTAAAATCCGGATGATGTTTGTTTCTTAATCTTGTCATTCAATCCAGATGCTCCATTTGGATAGAATGTTGTTTGGTTTTAGTATGGTTTTAGTATCTGAATTAAGTTTTATTAAAAAACTAAAAGGTACATATAATTATATAAACAACTATTTTATATTTTAAATTTACTTTTACAACAAAATAATTTTTTTTTGTTTGAAAACAAAATAATTATTAAATACAAAAATATTATTTTTAAAAAATAAATTTGGAAAGAAACTTGGTATTGCATTTTAAATTTTTCCAAAAAAAAAAAAGAAATTCTGCAATTTTGGTGGAAAAATTGAATTTTACGGTTTTGGCTGAAAAACGAGATTTTATAGTTTGGTTGGAAAAAAGAATTTTGGCGTTTTGGTGGGAAAATGGAACTTCGCGGTTTTGGCGGAAAAACGGAATTTCACGGTTTTGGCGGAAAAACGGAATTTTATGGTTTTGGCGGAAAACGGAATTTTACGGTTTTGGAGGAAAAACGGAGTTTTATGGTTTTGGCGGGAAAACAGAATTTTGCGGTTTTGGCGGGAAAACGGAATTTTGCGGTTTTGGCGGGAAAACGAAATTTTGCGGTTTTGGCAGAAAAACGGAATTTTGCGGTTTTGGCGGGAAAACGGAATTTTGCGGTTTTGGCGGGAAAATGGAACTTTGCGGTTTTTGGCTGGAAAACGAAATTTTGCGATTTTGACTGAAAAATGAGATTTTACGGTTTTTTGATGGAAAATAGAATTTCCTGTGTTTTTTGTGTTTACTGCAGAAAAACTCAATTTTGCGAAATAAACTTGATTCCGTATATTTGCGGAAAAAAATATTTTAATTTTTTACATTGTTTTTAGTAGAAAAAATGTTGACGTGTTATTTTAGTGATTAAATATTTTAATAGTTTTAAATTTTATTTCATTAAGAGATAATTTTAAATTTTTGTGTTTTGGATGAAATTGTTTCATCCAAACTCTACAATTAATTCAATCCAAACTGAGCAATTCAATCCGGATTGAGTTGGTATTCAATCCAACTATTCAATCCGGATTGAGTTCCAAAATGATCTTAAACAAACATCATCCAAACTAAAAGTTTGGATTGAGTTTCCAAACTGAGAAACAAACGGGGCCTATGTCATAATTTCAAAACCCAACATTAAGGCTGAGAAATGATAATGAAATTATGACATTATGAATCAAACCACTTGGTATTTCAAATCGATACAAGACTTTGATCACAATCTTATTTTAGATTGGTTCTTGCGTATCGATTTTGCCACGATGCAAAGGAGATGTGCAATGTAAACTTTTTTCATGTAACTCAGAACATTGAGGAGTGATCTCCTCAATGCTATATTTTCCATCTTGCATAGAGATATGTCGCTACTTTGTGACCTTTTGAGTCATTTCAATCTCATTATGATATATCCATATACGTATGATAACTTTGGTCTAAATTTTTTTTTTTCCCATACTTATTTCTAAATTTTTTTTTTATATGTATTTTAAAAATATGAAATATGTAATGAGGAGAATTTGAATCATACGTCATGCAATGACTATTCTAGCATAAATAGCTGGTTACAAATATTTGTCAAGAGTAGAATTATATGTTATCTTTTTATGTTTAAGACTGTAACTCGGTGACCACTAAATAAATAATTTCTCCTAACTCTCAGTGTTTAAGATTATCTTAGGAGACAACAGATAACAATTATTTGGGATAATAACTTGCACTCGAGTCCTTGTCCCAGCGGACGCATTCGAGAACTTGAGGGTCGTTGCATAGTTTTTTTTTTTTTTGTCAACGGTCGTTGCATAGTTTATGTAAGGATTTTGAGATGAGGCTTAGGTTGAGTAAGTTTTGAGTGAAGAAAAAGCTATACGGATCAAGATCTCATTGATAACAAGTTATGATGTGAGGAACATTTTTGCTTTTGGATTTTTGTTTAGATATATTGGAGATTTCAATCTCATTATAAAAAGGTTGCTATATATAAGTTATTTTGAACTCATTGGCCTGAATATTCTTTTTTCCATAATCATCTCCAACGTTTTGTTTTTTTGTATCATCATTATACAATATGTATTAAGTGGAATCGAGCTAAGTGACAAAATAATATATAATACTCATTTTTTTTGTTTCATAAAGAATTACTGTATTCTTTTTATTTAAATCTTAACATCAATTTTCTAATTTATGAAGAACATGAATCCTCAGCTAATTTTTTAAAAATATTATACATATTTGAATTTTTTTTTTTTTTAGTATTTACACATATGGTAGGACAATTTTTTAAACAGAGGAAATATATCTTTGTTTTCTCTCAATTTATTTTTTCATAAATTACATTAAATTGTATAAAAACAATATTTAATATTGTAGTTTGATAATGTTATAAATGATCAGACCCTACTGAATAAATTTAAGATATTCCAAGTCTAATGGGAATCAAGGTTTATCCAGAAGGTTTTGGATAAGTAAAAATATATTCAGAAATATTCTATTCTAGATATTCGGTAATTGTATCTGATCTTCCTTAACAGATCTCACCATTTATTCCGATTTTTTTTTTTTTTTTTTTTTTTTTTTTTTTTTTCCCCNAAAATAAATAAATTAAGAAGATCCGTGGAAATAATAATGAGACATTTCTCACAGAAACTGCAAAAATGGCGAAACAAGAAGAAGTCTCAGTCCCGATCTTCTCGTCTCTTGAGACTGTTTACGGCGAAGGATCTCAGCTTGAAGAAGCTACGAGACGATTCGATGTTTTGAAGACGAAATTCAACCAAGTCTTCGGTGCTTCTCCTCAGCTCTTCGCTCGTTCTCCAGGTGAAGTGTCGAATTCGTTCTTCTCTGATACAATACTGTTGACGATCTAGTTTTTGTGTTGATTATGATGATCTCTTTGATTTCAATGATCCTAAAGAGTCTGTTGATTTATGGTTTTTGTATGACTCGTCACATTGGCTAAGGAAAATGAGATGAAAATGATCTGTAGATTGAGTTAACATTGAGAATTGCTGGATCGTTGTGAATCTGAAGTTTCTGAGACGGATTGCTTTTTGAGTTCAGGAAGAGTGAATCTGATTGGAGAGCATATTGATTATGAGGGGTATTCAGTGTTGCCTATGGCTATTCGTCAGGATACCATTATAGCCATTCGGAAATGCGAGGGTCAGAAGGAGCTTCGGATTGCGAATGTCAATGATAAGTACTCTATGTGTACATATCCTGCTGATCCTGACCAGGTTAATAATATCTTCTTTTTACTTCTGATTTCGGATTTGAATAAACGCAGTGAAAGCATTTCTTTGTCTCGTATGACTCTCTTGCTCTCTGTTTGTCCTACAAAATAGTACTTCTTCAATATTATTTCTTATCATGTGTGCTAATTTTGCAGGAGATTGACTTGAAGAATCACAAATGGGGTCATTACTTCATATGCGCGTAAGGGACCAGTAACTACGCAATTTCTCTTAATTTAGTAGGTCCCTTGTGATAATCTTTTCTTATAGGTACAAAGGGTTCCATGAGTATGCAAAGTCAAAAGGAGTGAATCTTGGTTCACCAGTTGGACTTGATGTGATTGTTGATGGAATTGTTCCTACAGGTATAGTTCACAATATATGCATCAATATACCATTTTAACCGGAAGCTTTAATTGGAATTCTTTGATTAGGTTCTGGGTTGTCAAGTTCTGCTGCGTTTGTTTGCTCATCAACGATTGCTATTATGGCTGTATTTGGTGAGAACTATGAAAAGGTATTACTATTACTTAGTCGTGGTTAATAAACGGAATTTCATAGTTTTCTTTGGAATTATTGAATCGCCTGCTCTGCCTGTCTTTGTTGCTTTCAGAAAGAGCTTGCACAGCTTACCTGTGAGTGTGAACGACACATTGGAACACAATCTGGTGGGATGGACCAGGTCAGAATTTTTTCCAAATAGGCCATGAGTTACCTGCATCCATAAATAATGTCTGTTTCTGAATAATTAACTTTTACCACTCCCAACAGGCTATCTCTATTATGGCTAAAAGTGGATTTGCTGAACTTATCGACTTCAACCCAGTTCGCGCTACTGACGTGCAACTCCCTGATGGAGGGAGTTTTGTAATTGCACATTCTCTTGCTGAATCTCAGAAGGCGGTTACGGCTGCTACGAATTACAATAACAGGGTCGTTGAATGTAGACTTGCTTCGGTAAGTAATAGCATAACTTTGGTTTTCCTTCAATATCTTGACTCTGTATGGTAAGTGGTAACTAAAACTGATTCCCTCCACCATGTGGCTTTGTAGATCATACTTGGCATTAAGCTGGGAATGGAACCAAAAGAAGCAATATCAAAAGTTAAGACTCTTTCTGACGTGGAGGGATTATGTGTGTCATTTGCTGGTGATCGTGGCTCATCTGATCCTGTTCTGGCTGTTAAGGTACTCATCAATCATTCTATCCTAAATAGGACTGCTTTATGGATATTTGTCTCTACCTTTTTAATCTGTCAAATGCTTCAAAAATATTTTGAGGTTTATACGTTCTTGTTTATGGTGCAGGAACATCTGAAAGAAGAACCATACACCGCCGAGGAGATTGAAAAAATCATTGGGGAGAAATTACCATCAATCTTGAATAACGATCCAACTTCTTTGGCTGTACTTAATGCTGCCAAACATTTCAAATTGCATCAGGTAAATATATGTACAACAAATCTGTGCAACATTGTTTTCTTATTATCCTAAGTCTTATTAGTATGACAATGCTTACGATCATCAATAGAGAGCTGCGCACGTTTATTCTGAAGCCAGAAGAGTTCATGGTTTCAAGGACACCGTCCACTCAAACTTAAGGTGAAACCTCTTTTCACTGTATAATTTCTTAAGAAATATTATACAAGCTTTTGGGACCTTAACACCTGGAAACATCAATTGTGCAGCGATGAAGAGAAGTTAAAGAAACTTGGTGATCTCATGAATGAAAGCCATTACAGCTGCAGTGTCCTCTACGAGTGCAGGTGCATAGATTTAAATCGAGTATTATTGTGAAACCAATGAATGTGGAAAAAAGAATTAGCTTCCAATTTGATGAAATTACGCAGTTGCCCCGAGCTAGAAGAACTAGTTCAAGTTTCCAGGGAGAATGGAGCACTTGGAGCAAGACTGACCGGAGCTGGATGGGGGGGTTGTGCGGTGGCCTTGGTTAAGGAATCTGGCGTTTCTCAGTTTATCGCTGCGGTAAAGGTAATAAAATGTTTCCTTATGGTTTCAGGACACTAAATTTAATATTAAGTTTGAGAGGATACTAATGTCAGAGAAATGGAATTGTTGTATTTCAGGAGAAGTACTACAAAAAGAGAATAGAGAAGGGAGTGGTAAAGGAAGAAGACATGGAGCTTTATCTATTTGCCTCCAAGCCTTCCAGTGGTGCTGCCATCTTCAACTTTTAAATAAAAATAATTTCTCGGCCTTATTTTGAATTGTTTGCAATTTGCCATCTTTCAATAAATTTCCATGTTTTCGTATAAAAATTGTTGAATAATTGGTTCGCCTGAAATCAATAAAATATAGAGTAGGTGTGGACATAATAAAGTAAAATTTCAAATTTCTTTTCACAACTTTTTGTTCTCTTCAGTCAATTGAACAGAGTATCAATTTTAAAGCATTTCGTTTTTTAAAATTCTATCATTCCCACTGTACTATTCTTTTTAGTGAACCTTCCACAAATAAAAATATCATTTCCGGGTTTTCAAAAAAAAAAAAAAAAAAAAATCATTTCAGAGTTTAGGGAAACATATTTTTTTAGGTTCTGAAAAAAAAAAAAGAAATTCTAGTTTTAATTTGGATTAGTACGAGACATTTACAAATTAGAAAGTTAAAAGTCAAACTAGTTACATGGTTGGTAAAAAAAAAAAAAAAAGTCAAACTGGTTTCTTCTTGCAGACATCTCACAGGTATCCTCATCACTCACTAACGCACACTTAACGGCCTAAAACACACAGAGAAAAAATCATCACTAACATTCAAATTCCAGACCCTCATCACTAACAACCACATAACTGGGCAAATGTTGTGAGATAACCGGTGTATTCTTGCATCGCTTATCATCCCGTATTCTCCAACGATCCTTAGTCACCTTCTTACTTCTGTTCTTGCTATCACACTCACCATTCTTAGGCAGCTGTGACCCTTTCACAACCGATAAATGGATTCTACCAACTGGTCTCTGCAAGCTTCCCCTATTGAGAATCTTCAGAAAGTCTGTCTCCACAGATTCTATGTTCGGAACATCTATGGTTCTGAGCCGCAATCCCCAATAAAATACAATGTTTGGTTCCTTTGCATAGGCTTCTACATACTCTGTTGGGTTCGGATCGCACATGCCATAGACTTCCTCTAGCTGCATCAAAGATGAGAGACTAGCAGTATCTAACGTGTGGAATACATCAAAAGCAAACACATGACAGACCACAAAAAGTAGAAACACGTACCTTTATCAGAAGAAAGCGAAAACGTGACTTAATCCAACCAACCCAATCGCTGAGATCTTCCTGATTAGCAGCCGAGAGGTGTATTTTGACAAACCAAGTGTAGGTAGTTGCATATGGGAATGGCTCAAACAAATTCTTCCAATCAAAGTTAGGCTTTGAGTATTCCTGCATTCCACAATAGTAATAGTAATTACATAGCATAAACTGTATATATAAAGATGACATTCCATTGGTACATCCAATGGACGAAACTCTCAGCAAGGATCAAGACCTAAACCCATAGCTTATCATGTTAAATGGAACACTGGCCAAGCATAACTCTCACCTTTGTCAAATTGTGCCCTCGGAGAAACTCAGACATTATTTTGTAAAATGTGCTCCTTGTTATGTTGG
Source organism: Odontarrhena argentea (assembly GCA_900406245.1). Taxonomy (NCBI): domain Eukaryota; kingdom Viridiplantae; phylum Streptophyta; class Magnoliopsida; order Brassicales; family Brassicaceae; genus Odontarrhena; species Odontarrhena argentea. Next base: position 23,010 of record OVAF01000037.1, read on the forward strand.
AATGGCAGTATTGAAGTGAAATGCACGGCAACTGGATGGGCATTAAGCCTGGAGGAGACCCAGTATACGGATAAATGTCCTCTAGCAGCACTAACGGTCTAGGCCATTGCCAATGAGCAAAAGTGTTGAAGAATATTGCTAGAAGGGAGCTCAAAGTAGCATTTGGGTCATATCGACAAACAAAAGCAGCAAGAACAGCAATATGAACTCCTCCAAGGAATCCATTCAACTAAAACAAGTAAAGTCAAAGTGAATTAAACTTCTGCCTTGACAGGCATTATACAAGCTAACTATGAGCAATGAAAGGCGATTAGCACTTACATTACCGTATACACCTCGCCTCTTTGCCCAGAATTTGACACACCGCAGCAATGATTGGAATAACTAAAACAGGAAGAAGATATCATTACTAATGCAGAGAAACTGAGGAAGGAATCAAGTCATTGTTGTATCACTATTACCTCCAAGGAAGGCACTATTTGATGTATGCATTTATTAGCACGAACTCCAGACAAGCTTTTCCAACTTGTCTCATCAATATTCCTCAAAAAGAAAGGATTAAGCACATCTACATCCTAAAATGCTAACACGACAATTTATAAAAGTTATTTCGTGTTTGTAAAATAAAATCAACAATAGCACAGAAAAATCAGAGGACGAACATTTGGAATGGTTAATACTCTAAGCTGAGCATATGGAAGATCAATCAAGATCCCATCAAACTTAAAGCGGATGAGAGGAACTTTTGCGTCTTTGACACAAATAACCTCGGATACTTCTGGTCTGCTTTTCAACAGGTTCAGCAACACAATGAAAAAATCCTCCTGCACCACCAGAAAGGTAGCGATCTAAATGTCTCTGGAGAATGAAAAAAAATCAGTAATTTAAGGATTCAAGAGAAAATAGTGAACTCACAGCCATAGAGGCAAAGTAAGGACCAATGCACAGAGCGTCAATGTCTGATTCAGAACCATGAACCTAAACAACAAGAAAGACAATGACAATGAGTTCAAAACTTGCAATAGATTCACACTTCAACATTGCTTCTTTAACTTTTAAGTTGTAAATCTCATAACATCTTTCACATAACTTAATCTTTGAAAAAAGAAGAGTCTTTTGAGGAAAAGATAATCACCCCAAGACCATAAGATCCGTAAGCTAGTATGGTGGCGTTAGTGGCTTTAATCTGATGATTCGGGAGACCGCGTTGCCAAGCAACTTTCTTAATCCATTCTACCACAATCTGTTTCATCAGACGCAATAAACAAAACTGACATAAACATAATCCAACACAAGGGATAATTAAAATGTAATAAAATGAATGTACCTCGTGTAACTTGGTAAGAACAACTCTTCGTTTCTCCTCATCTTCAAGAGACGGAACAAGTCTTTCATCAGCCATTAACTAAAATTTTAAAAACAGAACAAGAAATTTGGCCTTTCACTCGGGAAAAATTTGTGTGTGTGATGAAATCAGTAAAACCCTAATTTACCTGACGAAGAGAAAGCGACCTTTCTTCCTCCAATTTAGACATTGAAGGAGAAAAGCCTTGGGACATAACAAGAACCGTAATGTGATGAATGAACAAGAACCCTACAAAGAGACATTAACAAAAGGGTTTAACGAGAGAAAACGCGGAAAATCTGCGTTTAGAGAAGAAGAATCGCGGCGGTTATCGACATTAGGAATTTGGCCGTTTGCAAAATCCGATCAACGAAAAAACTCAGAAAAGGGTATAAACATATTTCTGGGAAATACCGACTAACCTCTGTTTCTATCGTTTTCGCGGGAAAGTTGGATTTTCTTGAGAAAATTTAGGCAGATGAAATGGGTGATTTCGCCGTTTCTGAAATCTCTCTTGGTTCGTCTTTTGTTTTTGAAACTTCGAAACGACTCAATTTTTTGTTGTTGTCTAAATCCAGCGCACATTAGACTTGTTAGCCCCACCATTCAAAGTATTGACACGTGGAATTGATGATTCTTTTTCTTTTCAATTAACGACGCCCAATATAAAGCCCATTTCCACTCTATGAAGTTAAACCCACCATAAAAGCCCATTTCAACTCTATAAAAGTTCATTACTTACTTTAGTCCAATACCTAATACAGTTTCAAGATTTTTTCACTGTGATAGTGATTGCTCACAAAATTACTCACAAAATTATAAAATAATTTTTCTTCTTTTATCTTCATGCGCTGCAACATTTTTTGTAGCTAACTAAGTTTGGTTTATACCCAATAGGAAGGATAGTATGAATTCATTATGTTTTTTTTTTTAAGGTTATTATGGATATAATTCCATTAAGTAATATATTACTGGCCGACAAGTCAAATATACAGAAACGCGTTGTTGACAAAACCGCTAACAAATATAATGTGATTATCGAACTTACATAATATTGGAACTAATATACACTTAAATGAATTAATTAATTTAGGAGAGCAAGTTGTGAAACCAAGAGTTAGACAAAATATCACCTATTCTTTTGGCATATTCTATTAATTCACAACGATATAATAAAAACGTGTTTTTTGGTTGTTAACTAACACTCTATTCTTTTTGTATCCATACAAAATTTATTTCTATTAATGGCCCCCGATTTTGATAGAATGGTACAAAAAACCAAAATATTATTTTTGTAATTTATTTTGTCCATAAAATTCTGGATGCAAAAAATTGTCGGTTAGTAAAAAATTTCCTATTGTGGCGAATCGCGAAAAATGATTTAATTGTACTAACCGTTCCAATTCTTCCACATAACCCACTTCACTCGTTCTCTCTGTGAAAGCTTGATTTATAAACTTAGGAACGAAAGAGAGATTTAAGATCTCTTCTTCATTCAGTCATAGGTTCATTGCTTGCTTCTCTTCTCGAATTTGATCTCTGGATCTATCAGATCTGGTGAAGGAGCGAGGCGAATTTGGCGAAGTCCAAATTCGGAAGTGGTTTGGAGTTCGAATCCGTTTGATTTTCGCGCTTGATTGTTGTTTCTCTGATCGGAAATGGCGATTATAAGCCCTGTTACTCCTGGGCTAGTAAGTTTCACGATCCATTTTTGTTGATGTTGTTGTTGTTGTTGTTTAAGCTTCATTGTTCTGAATCAGATCTTGCTTGGTTTAGCTTTTCGAGTTTTATATTGAGTTAGTTGTGATATGAGAGTGGTTTGTTTTGGTTTTACCGGAAAATTGTAGATGTCGGTGGTGCTTGGTATTGTGCCAGTGATCGTGGCTTGGCTTTACTCGGAGTATCTGCATTATACGAAACATGCCGTCTCCGTTAAAGCGTACGTTGATATACAATCGTTTGGTGGAGTTTTGGTTTTTGATTTCGTATTGATTTTTTTTTTATTTGTGTTTGTGTATGTTAGTAGGCAATCTGATGTTAATTTGGTGGAGATTGCGAAAGATTTTGTGAAAGAAGATGATAAAGCTCTTTTGTTAGAAGATGGAGGTGGTCTTCAATCAGCTTCTCCTAGAGCTAAAGGATCTTCCACACATTCTCCTCTCATCAGGTTTTTTCATTAGTTACTCCGAAGCAATCCGTGACCTCTGCCGTTTTTTGCTTGTGCCTATGCTTATGTGGGGGTTCTATGCAGGTTTGTTCTTTTGGATGAGTTGTTCTTGGTTGAGAACAGACTGACGTTAAGAGCAATGTGAGTATTCTGGTCTATTTGTTGAGTAAAGTTGTGTGTTTTCAAAAGGTCCTTAATCTTGAGTATTATCTAAACTACTTTTATTTTGTATGCAGAATTGAGTTTGCAGCACTTCTGGTGTACTTCTACGTATGTGACCGCACAGATATTTTCAATTCTTCCAAGAAGGTGATAACGATATCTGCTTTGTACTTTATGGAAAGGTTTATGTAGTTACAGAGGCTATACATTGTCTTACAGCATCTTATATACACTTAGTTTTTAATCGTTCAAGTTGGTCTAATGGAAAGAGTAGACCCCATAAGATTGTGAATTTTTATTTGTCATGATGAAAATCTTGCTCGTGTCTGACTGGCTTACATTTTGTCTTTTGTTACAGAGTTACAACAGGGATCTCTTTCTGTTCCTTTACTTCCTGCTCATCATCGTTTCAGCAATAACTTCGTTCACAATACATAATGATAAATCAGCATTCACAGGGAAGTCCATCATGTACTTGAATAGGCATCAAACTGAGGAATGGAAAGGCTGGATGCAGGTTTGTCATTTATCTTATATGTTTGTGGCTTTCCCTTCAATGTATGTTAATGCATCAGCTGGGAAGATTATTTTAGTCTTCAAAGAAGCATCTAGTTTTTATTGCAAAATGTACCTTCTCATTTGCTGTTACCTCATCATTGTTTTCTTTTCCTGGTGTTGTAGGTCCTCTTTTTGATGTACCACTACTTTGCTGCTGCAGAGTACTATAATGCGATTCGTGTCTTCATTGCTTGCTATGTATGGATGACTGGATTTGGGAACTTTTCTTACTATTACATTCGCAAGGACTTTAGCCTTCCAAGGTTTGCACAGGTAAAAGCTATGACCATCCATCTTTTATGTTGTTTTTAATTTGTAGCTGTCACCTGCTTTGAGTTCTAACATATGCTTGTTCTACAGATGATGTGGCGGTTAAATTTCCTGGTCATATTCACCTGCATCGTTCTCAACAACAGTTACATGCTATATTACATCTGCCCAATGCACACTCTGTTTACTCTGATGGTCTATGGAGCACTTGGTATTATGCACAAGTATAATGAGATGGGTTCAGTCATAGCTGCCAAATTTATTGCCTGCTTCTTTGTGGTTATTATTGTTTGGGAAATTCCCGGCGTTTTCGAATGGATTTGGAGTCCATTTACATTCCTGATGGGTGAGTGACTACCCAGATCTTTAGTTCCCATGATAAACGATTTTAATAAAATATCCCAAAACAACAATTGCAGGTTACAATGATCCTGCAAAGCCACAGCTTCCCCTCTTGCATGAGTGGCATTTCCGCTCGGGCCTTGATCGGTACATATGGATAATTGGTATGATATATGCATACTACCACCCAACTGTAAGTTCCAAATACTCACACTAGGACTTCACATCAACTCCGTTCTCAAATGGGTAGCGTGATGATAAACATCTAAGGAAGTTATCCTTTATTTCCTTGATTATGTATGTATAATAATAGGTTGAAAGATGGATGGACAAACTGGAGGAAGCTGAGATGAAGTTCAGGATGGCTATAAAAACAACTGTGGCACTGATAGCATTAACGGTATAAAAAATCATCATTGTGCTTCCCTTCCTGGTGAAAGAAGCCTTACATATTGTTCTTCCAGCTAATCTGTCTCTGTTGTAATGAAAACGCTTAGGTGGGATATTTTTGGTACGAGTACATATACAAGATGGACAAGTTAACATACAACAAATATCATCCATACACCTCTTGGATTCCAATAACGTACTTCAGTTTACTTGCAAAGCTCTAGACAATGGATCTTCCAAAAACGAGTTCTAACTTAGGTATCTCGTTTTGCTTTTCTTTTAGTGTGTATATCTGTCTCCGGAACATCACCCAGTCTTTCCGCAGCTACAGTTTGACCCTTCTAGCGTAAGTAAAATATTTCAGTCGTAGATTTTGATTTGTCTTCATATTTCAGTATCTCCAGAAAATAATTGTTCTTGAACTTTTAGGTGGCTTGGGAAGATAACGCTGGAGACATATATCTCCCAATTTCATATTTGGCTCAGGTATCACGTTTTTTCTTGTCAATGTTCTCAATTGTAGTGTAAGTCAGGGAATTGATGATTGATAATTTTGTTGAATCGTGAAATTTTGTAATAAACCAACAGATCTGCAATTCCTGATGGTCAACCCAAATTACTACTATCTCTTATCCCGGATTACCCAATGTTGAACTTCATGCTCACAACAGCGATTTACGTGGCTGTAAGTAAACTCTGCTACAAGAGATTTGAAAGCCAAAAAAGATAGAAACTGACTTGCGATTGTTGCTCTGTTTCAGGTATCTTATAGGCTCTTTGAGCTTACCAACACACTGAAAATAGCCTTCATACCAACCAAGGACGACAAACGGCTTGTGTACAACACGATCTCAGCACTCATAATCTGCACTTGTCTCTACTTCTTCTCATTTGTTCTCCTCAGAATTCCCCAAAAACTGGTAAGTCCATTATTTCTCTCTTGTCCCTCATATATAAGTTTATTGATGATTTGATATGCATAAAACAACAGGTGTGAAGCACGTTGGAGCCAGATCAGAGTGTATCAATGGAACTAAGTCATCATTTGCAGACGAGTTATGCGATAATATGGTAGATATACAAAGATAGAAATCAGAGGTAGATGCATACGATGTTATAAAGAGTCTTGTCTCGAGTCTGGCTAAAACGCCATCTTTCTGTATATTTATTTATTCATGTGTTGTTATGAACACAAACTAAAATATGATGAGTGGTTCTTTCTTGTTGTTTACGTTTTGTTCACAATAATGTCAGGTTAATTATCATTGCAAATGTTGCAAAATCATACATGAAAGTTTAGTATAATAACAAGAAATAATAAATCAAATACAGTATAATACATACTTTTTTAATTATTAAATGAGAGTTTTTACCTTTACAGTTTAGTGTTGAGCATCTTATTACGATTATTCAACGGAAGTGACAGTGGTTCGAGGCACAATGTCCGATCTTCTTCCTCCTTACCCTCCTCTTGATCCTTCTACCTACGATCTCATCCTCGTCGGCACCGGAATCTCCGAGTCCGTTATCTCCGCCGCCGCTTCTTCCTCCGGTAGTTCCGTTCTCCACCTTGACCCTAACCCCTTCTACGGCTCTCACTTCGCTTCTCTTTCTCTTCCCGATCTCTCTTCCTTCCTTCACTCCAACTCCATTTCTCCTCCGACGACGACGTCGACTTCTGACGATCATGTTTACCTCTCCGTCGATCTCGTCAACCGATCGTTATATTCCTCCGTCGAGATTTCGAGCTACGAACCGGAGATACTCGAACAACATTACAGGAGATTTAACGTTGACTTGTGTGGTCCTAGGGCTATCTTCTGTGCAGATGAATCGATTAATCTCATGTTGAAATCAGGATCTAACAATTACGTTGAGTTCAAGAGTATTGATTCCAGTTTCGTTGGGGATTCGAGTGGTGAGTTACGAAATGTTCCCGATTCCAGAGCTGCGATTTTCAAGGATAAGAGTTTGACTCTGTTGGAGAAGAACCTGTTGATGAAATTCTTCAAGCTTGTTCAAGGTCACTTAGCTTCGTCTAGTGATGAAAATGGCGATACTAGTGTTGGGATATCTGAGGAAGATATGGAAAGTCGGTTTGTGGAGTTCTTGGAGAAGATGCGTTTGCCTCCTAAGATTCAATCGTAAAGTCGCCTTCTTCACAGCTTTTTGTTTCTCAAAGATTGTGTCTTTTGAGATGTTGATAGTAATGCTTTTGTTTCTTGTGGGTGTAGGATCATTTTGTATGCTATTGCGATGGTAGATTATGATCAAGATAATATGGAAACTTGTAGAGATTTACTCAAGACCAAAGAGGGGATAGATCGATTGGCTCTTTACATCAAATCTATTGGCAGGTTAGTCAATATTGCTCTTTTTTACATCTGTGATTATCTTTTTAATTCTGACATTTAGCATTGAATCCTTTTATCCTCTACTTTAGATTTTCAAATGCACTTGGGGCGTTGATATACCCAATTTATGGACAGGGAGAACTTCCTCAAGCCTTTTGTCGCCGAGCTGCTGTCAAAGGATGCATCTATGTACGTTTGAACCAATTTGCTCTATTGTATACTGTGTTGCTATGCTGTTTGGCACTTATCTGGTCTTTAAAATTATGAACAGGTTCTCAGAATGCCTATTACTGCTCTGCTTCTAGACAAGGCAAGTGATCGATTGTTGTGACTAAAGATACGTTTACATTTTTTCTTGAGAATTGTTTCTTACATGATTGTTTTAACCTTTTTGCAGGAAACTGGGGTTTACAAGGGGGTTAGGCTAGCTTCTGGTCAAGAGATATTCAGCCAAAAGTTGATTCTGGATCCGTGTATTAGTGTTAGATTGGAGTCACTGCCGTCGTCGACGGATCAGCATAAGGAGATTCTTCGGGTTCTTGTCTCAAAGGAGATGAGCAGTAAGGTGAAAATAGCGAGAGGAATTTGCATCATTAGAGGCTCTGTGAAAGCTGATACATCAAATGCTCTAATCGTATATCCACCTAAATGTAAGAATGTTTTTTGAAGACGCACTAGTTGATTGTTTTACTGACATGCATAACGGTTTTGAAAGACTTACCATTGATGGTTTTTCTGTTTAGCTTTGTTTCCTGAACAGCTAACTGCGGTTCGCGTACTGCAGCTTGGTAGTGGTTTAGCGGTTTGTCCTGCTGACATGTAAGTTTTGGTTTAGCCAGATATGATTTTTTCCATTTCCCTTCTGGTTTTTTCCATTTCCTACCTTTAACTTGTTGTTCCCTGAGTCATATATTTGCTGCTGCAGGCATGTTTTGTATCTTTCAACATTGTGTGACAACGATGATCAAGGGAAAAAAGCGCTATTATCAGCCTTGAGTACTCTCCTCAAATCTCCTGTTCCCAAGAATGACACTGCTGAAGGAAAACCTCTAATGCTCTGGAGAGCACTGTATGTCCAAGAGCTGGTGAAGGTGTGGAAACGTGATTTTACTCTCTCCGTGATGTATGTATACAATGTCATTTCACTAAATCAAAATTTTGATCTGGATCAGGGTGAATTTGGAGGTACCATCAGTTCCGTGTCAAGTCCAGATGGAAATTTGAACTACAATGAGATTGTGGAATCAGCCGTGAAGGTTTGTAAAGGCTCCTTTCTAAATTTTGTTCAGAAGGTTATGATTTTGAAAATGATATGTAACATATCATCTTGGATTTGGTAGCTATATGGACAAATCATGGGGAATGAAGAATTGTTTAAAGAAGAGACCTCGGCGGAGAAGGTGATGGAGGAAAACGATGATGGTGCTGAAATAGAAGAATGATTTGTAACACAGTTTGTTTTATTTTGTGATGCAATCATCATCATAACATTTAGTTTACCAAGGGTACCGTACTTTTGACAGCTTTGTATTCATATACCAGGAAGATATCAATACATTACTTCTGCGCAAAATGTAACTATGTTGGTACTCCTTATAGATATAGATAAAGAAAATTCTTCCATACAACTAACTTAAACAGCTTGAAGGAAAAACAAATGCTACCATTTTTCCAAATATATAGGGACCACAGAAACAAATCAATAAGTGAAATCTCAAACTGTTATTCTTTTTTTTTTTTGGTCACCTCAAACTGTTATTCATAATCATAAAACTCGTCAGATTACAGAAAGTTATATTTCATATATAACTAATTACCAATACAAACAAAAGAAGAATCAAAATTGGGAACCAAACGGTTTTGCAGATGGGAGACTCAGAGATGGTGCGCCAGACTTTCACCGCTCATCTCTTCCATCTGTTTGATAATATCTTGAGCCAAAGATTTAACAGGGGGCTCAACGTCTTCGAGTAATTCACCTAAGAAGGGAATGGTTTCAGCAATCAACACAAGATACTCTTCTTTCACGTTATCCAGCATCTGCTTCACACATCTCAAGCTTAATATCCTTGAACGTATTTTCTCACTCCTCGATTGCATTAGCACCTGACCAGAATACAATTTTTTTAACAAACCCCAGTGTGAAACATACGTCATTAATCACATCTAAAGCCTAACGGAAGCTGAGACGGGTTTTTACAAGTTTTTAACAATATGTTGTTACCTCATGGTTCAGTGGTTTCCATAGGAGGTCAGAGCCAGATGCAACTGCCATTTGTCCGATGCACGACACCAACAAGTCATCAACCTCTCCTACTGATGGTATATGCGGATGCTCCTTAAAAGAAGACGGTGGTTCAACAACAAGCTGTGATACAATAGGCTTCAGCAGCACCTGTGGAGAAGAGACAATTTTGAATCAAAATCATTACTCAAGTAGTTCTTGAATATATATGATATAAGGGGGGGATATTTGATCCATGAAATAGTAGAAATTTATAGATAAATGACCTGGAAGTTATTTGTATCGAGAAACTTCAAGCTTCCCGTATCGTATGTGAAGCAATTCTTCAAGGATGAAAGCACCAACGCCCTTAGATGCCAGCTTTTTGGTGGTATAGTGTCGTCTGCTTCCTGAATTTTGGCTTTCTTTTTCTTCCTAACTGAAACTGAAGCTTCGACACCGCCACCAGCACTGGCAATGGTGAGATGCGATACTATACCATCTAGCATAAATTTGAAATACGGAACAAAAATGGACCTGCATTCCATAATAAGAGAAATTGAAGTTAATTTTCCGATTATCCAGAAGCAAATGTGAAGGGCAACACAACTTTGTTAACATAGTTGTTCACTCACCTGTGACTCTCAGAGAGTCTGTTCACCAAGCCATAGAAAGATATAGCTCGGTCGATAGATCCATCAACAGTATCTGACTCGGCCCAAACAATACTCCTGACAAATAGTGGTTTGAACTCAGACTCAGTTAGCTTCTTTGTGAGAGCAACTATTGCTTTAATAACACTTTTCTCAGCATCATCAATATTCAGAATTCCTGCTGGATTTTGACGTCGAATATCCAGGGCAACTAAGCATTGGTCAAAGATCTTCCCACGGTTGTTAACAATAGATGCTCTATCCATTTTCACTACCATATCTTCCAACATATCAAAAGCAATCACCAGGCTTGCATCCCCCGAACTAACAGCCTCATCATATATCCGTAGAAGAGGTTGAAGAGTAAGACGAACCTGGAAAAAGGGTATTATTAACATCACTCACTCCAGCGGTAATTATACCATACAAGAAAAGGGAAGCAAATTCGGATTGATATAAGTGCATGAACAACTCACTGGTATCTTATCGGTTAAGAGACTCCTAATGCCATTTGCTTTGGTCTTGAGATTCTTGTCGAAATCAGAAACATATTCAGGATGCAGCACCAGTAGTTTCATAATATCTCCAAGATGAGGATTTAGGAAACCTCCAAGTTTATCGATCACTGCTTCCAATGTGACTAGTACAGACAGCATAACCAACAGTTCTTCACCTGTTGCATTTCCACAACTCCTGGATGCAGATACTCGGTGCGATTGTTTTACCAAATTTTTCATTATGCGTGGAAGCTCAACTAGTGACTTTGGTCCAAGAACATTGATTAGTGCACCAGTTGTACGAAGACAGCTTGAGGAAACTCCCAAATTCTTCGAGCTGATGCCTTCTGCAACAGATGCAAGGCACTTTCTGAAGATTGGATGACCTGATGGAAACCTGCTCGCCAGAACTTCCAGTGCAGAAATGGCAGCTCGTTTAGCTGGAACACCTGACTCATCATCTGTCTCATCAATTATATGGATGATTTCCCCACACATCTTCCCAAAAGATTCAACAGCAAACTCATCCAAATTCAACCAAGGATTTCTTCTTTTTTGCTTGGGAAGCCTCCTTTTGTCTTTCAGTTTAGAGGAAGAAGTCTCCTTAGCTCTCTCACTTATAAGTCCAAGTACCTGCTTTCACAAATAACAGCAGCATTTGCATAAAGGAGCATATGAGTACAGGCCTCCAAACCCGATTAAAACTAAGGTAATCAAGTCTTCAAAGGATCCATGCGTCCCAAGGAAATTCGTATGGCAATGCTACTTCCAGGAAAACACAAAAACGAATATCTGCTAGAAAATATGTTCATTCACCATAGCCACAAATTTACTATGAATACTTCTATTTCATTGCTCTAGTATGTAAAAAATGGTAATAAGATATACCTTTTTGGTCCCATTACGGTCCGACTGCTGCTGAAGCAAGCTAGTAACAACTCTGAAATATATAGACAGATCCATGGCTCCCGTGACAGTTATCAAGACATCATGTATACGCGCTCTGATTTCCTTCATAACTGCATCTTTCTGTTTTGTGGCATCAACAGCTTGCAGGATAATTATACAACCCTTCATAAGCTCCTGTAGTTCTTTCTAAAAAAAAGATTAACAAATTGTGTTCACTTAAAATGGACATTTAATAAAGCACACAAAACAAAGAAACAAGGCAACAAGAGATGCAAAATATACAAGATTCCAAGAAATACCATGGAAAGCAATAACGACAATGTAATTTAAAATAAAAGTTTTGAAGAAGCTTTTACCTGAATGCCATCTGAAACATTATTCCTTGGTTCAAGTGACACTGCAAAGGCAAATTCAGGGTCTTGCAACTTCTGGTATATAAATTCTAAAACAAACCGCATCTGAAAGACACATTGTTTACTAGAACTGTCTTTGCTGATATTTTGAAGAAGCATGACCAGGGACGAGAGCCATATTGAAGAAGAATATTGATCACATATTTCGACGGCAAAAGCATACTCCCATTCCCTCTTAACAGTGGAAGTAAAACTATCAGAAGTCTGGGCATTACCAATCCAATCTGAGTCTTTCCTTGCAACCAAGGACTCAAATAAGAGGACAAGCAAAGAAGGCAAGCCATTTTGTTCACCAATAACTCTGCAGAAATAATCATCAATAAAAATTTTCAGAAAACAAAACACGAAATCCAAATTTCAATTTTACCATCTACACGTTACCTCAGAAGATAGGCTACAATCGCACGCCTTCTATGCTCAACAATATCAGGCAACACTTTCACAAAAATCTGAAATCCGATTCAAAATAAGAAATAAGATACACAAATTCAAAGTAAATATTACTCCGCAACTGAATTTACATCTGAAATAAGGCAAAGAAATTATCAGGAAAGATACCTGCAGCAACTGCTCCTCACCGTTAGTCTTGGACAGCCAGAATGGAATGACCGATGATATAAACTCCTCAAAGATAGACTTCGAGTGGCTATCAATCTACAAATTAAAAAAAAAAAAAAGAACCAGCAATCAGTGAAGAATGAAGATAGAATCAAACCAAAAAAACCAGCAATCAGTGAAGAATGAAAATTAAATAAATACAGGACTAACAAACCTGTGTCACCGTTGATTCACCAACAAGTGTAAGTATACTGACAATATGGTCCAAAACTCTATCTGGAACGATTTTGACAATTGAAGTGCATAGGGAAAAGATATGATTCCGTGTGACTCCATCACTTGATGAATGAGCCAACTCAACCAGCATTTTGACATTGATTTCATTTGCTATGTTCGTCTGCAATTAGAAGAAAATTAAGGGAAGAATACAAGCAATAATGTCGTCAATCAAGTTTAACAAAATTGAAAGCATACCTCCAAAGGATTCATATTCACTGAATCAAAAACATCTTTCAGGATTAATAGCACCGTCTGTTGTATGGAAGAAATAGAGGTATGAGTTACTTCAACGGAAGAAGCAGTGTTCACCCATTCATTAGACATAGATCTTCCTAGGAGCTTAAACAAAGGCCCAACAAGGGACTCCCTAAGCACAGAAGTAAGTTATTAAAAAATTAGTCAGGCAATAAAAAAGTCTATGGTTGCCAAAATTCACAATGGACATGCAACTATACGCATATATAACTTAACCAAACCTGTGAGCTAGATCTTTCTTTAGAAGCAGCATGTCAAGTAACGAGGCAATGAACCAGAGAGCCTTTTCTCCACTTAAAAGTTCCCCACTATTTACGTCCTCTTCTTCACATGACCTTACAGATTTCTTCTGTTTCTTCTTCTTGCTCAAAGAAGCAATAACAAGATTATTCTGTTGAGTGATATGATCAAGAGTATGGACCACCGTTGAACAAGAAATCTGCAATCACATTGAAGATACCAAGTCAACAAAGTAAAATGCAATACGCACCGACTCTCCGAAGAATTTAATCATCACTTCTTCCGTATAAGTTTTTCTAAAATCGGATATAGAAAAGAAGTTTCAGGCGTAAACTTAAAAATAAAGGCAAGAAAGGATCCGAGAAATAAACTGAAAGTGAGCATACTTTCAGGCGTAAAGCGGCTTCTTGGGCACCATTCTGTATTCTGCCATTTGTACTCCGAAACATCATCACCAGCTTGTGGAAGAAACGAATCTGAAACAGAAAGAACAATTAAGAGATTCTTGTAATGCTCCTGATTTTTATGTAAATTGCAGTTACATTCCACCATGTCATTTAGACTGACCTGAACCTCGGTCTTCAGTTTGGCATAAAATTGATTGCTTAGCTTCTCTAAAATAGTGAGGCATGGAGAGATAACAGAAGGATGTTCTGATGCCATACAATCCGTCTGCAAAAGCAAACATCTTTGAAATGTCTCCAAGCAAGCAATGACAATATCGGATAACAAACTATTCTTACATTCAATACGTCCAGTATATGATCATCAAGAGACTGCCCTTTAAACGACGCTGAACGAATCATGGAGCACTGACACGGGGAGAGACAAGCAAAAAGCAAGATTAATATTAAGCTGTAGTGCAAAGCAATAGTTACGCTTTCGTAGGATACAAAAGGAGACCAAGTGCATTTACCTCCAGAAGAAGGCACAGTAATTCGACCTCAGTGTCTGATATCGGCTGGGAAGTTTTGTCTAGTTTAAAGCAGTACTGACTACGTTTATCTAGAAGTTGAGACAATAACTTAACATTTTCATCATGCAAAAGCATGATGCCCAGACCTTTCAGCAATGATAGGACTCTTAGCTGTAGAAGAAAAAGATAAGACTTTGATACTTGGTACAAATAGTGTCACAAAACATAAGGAAGAATTGAAAGAGTACTTGACCTTCAAAATTTAGGAACTGAACCAAAAAAAAAAAAAAAGATAGAGGAAACACACCTTCCCATAAGTAGGAAGTTCTTGCGTACACAATAGAATGATCGAAAGAATGTTTTCTTTTGTGGGTTGATCAAACCTGAAGTTGAAAATCAAGAAAAGACAGACATCAAGGGAAGTGATGTTTAATCCAAGGAATTCAGAAAAGTATATCCTACAGCTCTGTTTTAGTGCGATGCAAGTTTTATTGCTATCATGTGTCACTGTTATCTACCATGACCTTTTGCACTATTTAACAGTGGTGGAAGCGACAATGTATCCAACATCCCATCAATAGATGAAACAAGAAAAGTAGTACTCATGTGTCACTGGACAACTACTTTGACGTGATAAAAGTTTACTACAATGTTTTAGTATGACAAACACAGCTAAGTACCTCTTTTGCACGTCAACTGGCACTAGAAAGTCATTAGATGTTGAACTGAGCAAAGACGTCAGGTAGGATGGAAGAAACTTATCGTCAGACAATATAAGCCTCCTCTGTTGAACGATCATTCCCAAAAACTCATTAAAAGAACTGCTACAGATTGCTGCGCTCCCTGCATTTACATTTCAGAAAGGTGAATAAAACAAATTTTAGGATACAACATAAAAAAAACTTAAGCCACACAAAGATTACCATTTTTTTTGCTAGAGTCAACATGACTCTGTAGGTTGAAGAGTGCCTCAATGCAGTTCATAGCAGCTGCTTTAAGGTCCTATGCCAAGACCAAAACGGGGTTAAGAAGAAGAAGACAACGCAACGAATA
This sequence comes from Odontarrhena argentea, assembly GCA_900406245.1. Lineage (NCBI taxonomy): Eukaryota > Viridiplantae > Streptophyta > Magnoliopsida > Brassicales > Brassicaceae > Odontarrhena > Odontarrhena argentea. The sequence continues at coordinate 38,595 of OVAF01000037.1, forward strand.
ATACAATAAAGAAAACACAAAACTTCAGGTGTCACCTGATTATCACTCAACATAGGGACCAAAAGTACAGGAAAGCTAGAGAGAAGTTGAATCGCCCATTCGTTCTTCCCATTGGAGCAGAGATACAGAAAGCATTTAAGACTTTCTATTTGGACCACAGGAGGAACATCTGCAAGATGAAGAAAACAGCATAAGAAAACAAGAGACGGAATACAACAGAAACAGTTATCAGCAACTAGATTCCATGAGCCCTTTCAATACCCAAAAGTATAAACATGCTCAAGTGGTTTACAACATCAGGGAACAACTAAAGGAAATATAAGTTGCCATGCAAACCTTCTAGTGATATAAGTCTGGACAGAAACAAAACGGGACAGACATTGGCTTCTCGCACACGGTAGTGAAGGTGTTCCTTGAAGACATGTCGTGAACGAGTTGTTGCAAAAAAGAAAAACAAGTCCTCAAGTCCGCTACACAACCTTCTGCTAAAAACCTGAACGAAGGAGAAGTAGCACACATAACACTTTAGAGCCTTGCAATTGGTTGGGTAACACGAATTTCAATATAATCAAATAGTAAGCAGATTAAGTTGAGTATCACCGACCGAAGATACATGGGCTGGTTCAAGTTTAATGAATGACTCAACCATCTTCCAAAACAAGCAGATCAGAAGCTTTGAATTCAGCGTAGTAAAATCAGAGGTATCACAAAGTTGATATAAGAGTTCTTGGCAATTGCTTTTTGACAGCTGCAAGAATTATACATGTAAGTCAAAATTAAAAAGATACAATAAGCAATAACCGTAAATAATAACTATACCTCTTTCAAAGAAACATTAGCTGCAACCTCAAGTTCTTCCCACTGGGTCTTCAAAACAGGAAAGCAATGTTCGAAAAGATCCAAAAAATGACTGGGGTCTAAATCAAAGGAAAACACTGCCATCAATAAAACATCTTGATAACTTATGATATGAGAAAGGTTTTAAAGTACTTAGATACAGAAAATCCTTGATCATTAGTATGTATAGTTAACTTTAAAAGATGGACAGAACCTTACCAGATGAAGAATTTATCTTCTGCAATGACTGCATCAACAACATATAAAACAGTGACTTTGACAAGGGTGCATCTTGGCAACTGGCAGTAAGCCACTGAATAAAATCACTAGGGTTCATCATAAATGTTTCCACCAGCTTGTTAATGATATCCATGTTCAACGCGGACACACTTTCACGGATCAACAGTCCCTTCTGATATGAGATAAGAAATTACAAGGTATTATGAGACTTTTCAATACCTTAGAAACAAAGTAAAATAGTATATCAACTATAACTTCCTTAGACAAGGGTAATAGTTATATACTAGATAGGACTGGAAGTTTCTTCTTCGCAAAAAAATAGGAAACTAATGACGAACCTGCAATTTATTGCGTTCCTGTTCTGTCAATTTGATATCACTGCATGATTTTAAAACTTCAGAGAGCTTAAAGTTGCAAGCACTCTCAATAAGCTCGATCCTACGCTCATCAGGATCCAAGGAAAGTGCTTCCCCCAATTTACTGATAATATCCATGTTCATCGAGGATATGTTTTCCGACATGATATTTGGGAGCTTTTTCTGCAATAACATGATAATAATATTCAACAATCACGAAAGGATTTATGATTGTGTTTTGGAGTATGGAAAAAAATACAAATTATAAACTCATATTACCATTCCATCATCAGCAACAAGATTCTTGAAAAGTGGCCAGTTGACATCCTTCCCCAACTTCAGCACATGTAGATTCAAAGTCCAAGTCTACTCATAGACATGATTAAAATAGTTAGAACGTAAAAAAAGACTTTTGCAATAATTGTATAAAATAAAGGAAACGAGTAAGAACCTTCGGCTGAATCAAGAGAAACGGGAACATCGCAGAGGCAATTTTCTCAGTAGAGTCTGCTTGATTACAGAAGCTTGAGACAGCAATTTTAAGAGACAAAGCAGCTACATCAACTGCGAGTTGAACATTATGCGACACTCCTACAACAAAAAAATGGTTCATTCAAAATAAAATGATTGCACACCTTAGAAATTTGCCTTCTTGAAGCAAATATGCACAACTAGTAAAGAAAAGTTCCTCTAATATGAAAAGCAACACGACTATGACTTAGGTGGTTCAAGTTCCTATACATGAAAGTGGATCAGCGGGAGACAAGTAAGCAATTAGATATGACAAAGAGAGACAGCATAAAAAAACAAATCTGGCTCATGTTAGCACACATCAAAGTATTTTTGCTAGTGGATTGATGTATCATGACACACTGCAGATCAGAAGTGTTCATCGTTATGCTAATAAAGCTCTAGACAACAACACTGAACCAGGTTACAAAAAGAAAAGAGAATCTTCAATCACCTGATTGGAGAATGCCAACACACCGTTTCACTACCTTAAGCAAAGCATCCAGAAGACCAGAAGCGGTTACAATATTCGGCAACTGCTCAATGGACAGGGCAGCCTGAACGACAGCCAGATCATCATCCCAAAGCTGGCGCAGTATAGCGTCCTGAATGGTGACAAGGTTCTGGAGAGAGAGTGGCAAAGAAATAAGAAAGTAATAAGATGCCAGGAAGTGCATACTAAAGAGTCGCGTAATATTTGGAATAAGTACTCCCCAGACACATACCTCTGCCTTAGAGCTATCAGTCTTGAGAACACCATTTAGACTAGAAAGTGCAGCACAACGTACAGCAGCCTAGGATTTATAACAAGCCCTCAGACTAGTACAAAAAGGAATTAGAACGGAATTTTTACATAACTAAGATTAGAGTTTATTGTACCGTGGGATGGTGGAGCCGGAACCACAATTTTGAATCCAATAAAGGTTGGGACATGTCTGAATTACCATCTAGTATAGAAGACAACATATCTAGCTTCAAATCCTCTTTCTTGGACTGAACTTTAGTATCCTGCAGCAAGAAATTGATGAGTCAAAAGACCATATAAGTAAGAAAAGGCAGAAAATAAGTAATCATATAGAAATGGAACACAAACCCTAAGAAAATTTTGAACTGCTGAACGTAATTCGGCAGGATACTTCTTGTTTACAACATCTAGAATTTTCTTGGCCCAGCTCCCTACAATTAAATTTCAATAAATGCTGTTACAAAAAGAGAAGTGCAAAATAGAATCTTCAAAATGAATATCCAAACCTCTAAGAAACAGGTAGTTGGCATTTTACTAACCAGGTGTAGAAGATGTAAAATCACTGTTCTTCTGGTGTTGTGTCATACACAGTGAGAAAACCTTGGAGATCAAATGATCAACCAAATTGTTAACTGGAACAGCATCAATTATTGACGTCAAAGCTTCACGGCACTGATCATCAGAAGGGCTGCAAACAGATGACAGTAAGTCAAAACATGAATACTAGCAATATGGATACACCCACTTGGAAATGACCAAACAGTATCAAAATGATACCTGTAAAGAAGAAAAGAATCCAAAAGTACTGCCAGGAATCTCTTGATATTGAACTCTTTGGACAAGCCCAAAAGAAGACCAGAAATATCCCTACACAAGATTGAGGTCTTCATTGGAAAAAAATATAATAATAATTACACTGAAAATAGTTTAAGAGGAAATAAGGTTCATATTTCACTACCTTATTTCTTTCAAAAGGTCCAAAGTTTTCCTTGGGATCGAATCCACGGATTGCAACTGTAATTGATCAAGCAAAAGACCCGCTGTTTAGGAGAAATCTCAGTAAGTAATACAAAATCTGTTTCAATAAAAAAAGTTTTAGTACCTGAACAAAAGTAATTAATGTCATAAATGACAATCTAAGAGAGTGGGGATCAGAGGATTCCTTGGCATGTTCACTAGCAATGGAAACGATAGACTTCAAGAAGCGTTTCATTAGATTGTTAGTCAGCGTGGCTCTGTTTGCCAACATGCCAACAATCATTAACGCACCCGCCTATAAACAGTAAAAAAAATGTTATAGAAATCACACTGATGGAATAACAAAATCAATTGAAGAACAATATTTTGCAAAATTTTCTTTACAAACCTCCTGGTCTAAACATCCTTTCACCCCAGATTGAAGACCAGAGTCTACAAACGGCAAAATCCGTTTTACAACATCTCCATCAACAGTTGCAACCGAGCCTAGAACCTCAACAACAACTGCTGTTGTGAAGCTGACCACAGGCTTTGAAGGCTGATACTTCTTAGTTCGAGATGCCTATAATGTAACCAAGAAAAATAAGATGTTCAGTTGAATATCAAGATTCAAAGACCACTTGAGAGAAGAAAAAAAAAGAAACAGCAACTACTACTTACATAATCACACAAGATCTCCAAAACCTGCATATCACGGATACATTGCTGAACAATAACCGATCTAGGAGGCGGAGCACCGGAATTTTTCACACCATCCAGAAATCTCCACTTGGTATTGCTGTAATCCAAATAATTACAACATAAACAAAACTAACTAATAAACTGTGCGTAATAACATCATAAACGAATATAAGAACTCATTTCTCACCCAGTTGAAAGCAGCTGAACAATACGGACAAACGCATGTGTGTCATGATACGGCAAAGCACACAACACCACATCTTCTGAGTTGTAAACATGAACCCTGTAAAAATAAAATCCACAAGTTAAGATAATTTAATGAACAGAGTAAGATAAAAGCTAGACAGCAATAACAGCAAACAAACTTACTTGTATCTTCGTATCAAATACTCAAGAGTCTCCAAAGAAGCATGTAATTGAAGATAGCCAGCGAGTAACCGTAGATAAGAACTAATCGAAGCATCAATCCGAGCATTTTCTTCCTTACCGAGTAATTCTCTATCGATTTCCTTACTCTTATGACTAAACAAATCGTTCATGTAATTCCTAAACCTCTCGTCTTTATTCCCAAGCACTTCAAGACCTGAATTGGCAAATAAGAATTGACTCAGTACACTTGTTCATCCAATTACAGAATATTAAAAGAGAAAAAAATTAAAAAAAACTAGAACAAACCTTTGAGCCCTAGTTCGTAAATTGACTCCAAATCGAAATCTGCAGCTTCTTTAGGACTGAAGAGAATCGAAGGACGAGTAAAGGGTCTCCTCGATGGCTCTGTATCGGCATGTAACACTGATTTGAGAGCTTGTAACTGCGACGCTATTGAATCGCCCATGATTGTTGTTATGAGCTTGTAACCGGAGAAGAAAGAGTTTGAGGGAAAGTGAGTGAGGGGAGCGGCGTAGAAGAAACAATTGGGTTTAGGGTTTAACAAATTTTTATTTTTTTTTTCTCGTTGAATTACTTCTTTAAAAATGTAAATTTAATGAAATTGCGTGCTAAAGCATGAACTACTTTTGTTTTCGTATTTTAACCCAATATTTTAAAAATTATAATAAAACCCCATTCTGTTACTCTGCCATCACCGTCAAACACAACTATGCGTTTTGGTTAAACAGAGATTTCATAATCCTACTATATTTTATGAGATATTTATTTGTTAAGAACCTGTTTACATTAGATTAGTTAAGATTGACAAACCCATGACTTGTAAAATATTCAGAAATTAAACAGACATCACATATGTTATATACTTATATTAAACCTTCAACACAAAAAAATATACTAATAATTCTGTTAATCACCACTTGTTACTGTTTAGATATGTTCTTCTCAATCTTAAGCACGACTCCATTTTCCTTTTATCCACACTTGGCAAGGCCTTAGATCACCGTAAGCAAACTCCAATCTCTCACCAGTCGTTTGGAAGTAGACGCCATATCGCGTGTAGTTGTCATTTATCATAAAGACTCGACCAGCCCACCATCCTTCATTAAACCAAGCATCCACGTATTCATTCAGTTCATATCGACACGCCTTTTGAATCAATGGAGGAGGAGGAGGTCTTATATCTGAACCTCTTGCCTCTTCTCTTAGCAACTCCATTTCGTCATCTGTTCTTAGTGTTTGATACTCTACTGTGTAACTGTTTTCCCCTAAGTAGCTTATGATCTTTGCAGAGAACCATGAGCCTTCGTAGCCTCGCTCATCGCTTCTAACTTCCACCAACATCCCATTGCTAAACATCACCTTCTCCACTTTCCCACAAGATTTCAGCTTCTTGTTTGATGGAGGTTTGAAGCATTCTTCCTTGTTAAACAACACATTCTCTACTCTCTCACAAGATCTCTGCCTCTTCTTCAATGGAGGTTTGCAACATTGATTAACCCATTGTCCATTGATCCAATCCTTGTGAGGCCTCAAATTCAATTTTAAGACTACCAGTTCTTCACCCGTTGAGCCGAAATAAACTAAATACTTACAACCTCCTTCAAGCACTTTACAAATTCTACCAGTCCACCACCGTGTATCAAACCAAGCATCAACTTCATCCCCTGGCTCATGCCGAACAACAGGTGAGAGTAATGGAGGAGGAACTGGTCTCATGTTCTGAGCTTCCACCAAATCTCTCAACGGAATCGACTCGTCACCATCTTGTCCAAACCTCAAGTGCTCAACAATGTACTTATCCTTACATATCAAACTAACTACTCGTGCACAGTACCAAGAACCCGTGTATGCTTCTTCTTCACTTCTCACCTCCACAGTATCTCCCTTGTTATACTCATCTCTTCTGAGATTGATCTTCAATTTAACACTTTTGGGCATCGAATTCACAAACTCTCCCTGTAAATCAAAGCAATGTGAGTTAGAAATAAGCCAAATCCAAACAAATTTTCCAAATCAAAATCCCTCAACACATAATCACTGCCAATAAACAAGAACATAAACCCTAATCTAGCTGTCAAAAACAAGCAACAATCATCACCAAACACCCAAAATAACAAGATTTTTCCTGAAACCCCAGACTCGAATTTCAAATCAGAAACAAGGAATCAACGAATCTTACCAGTTGAAGAAGCGAAGGCACCCAAATACCATCTTCCCAATCACGATGTAGCCTCAGATCAAAGTGGTCAACCTCTGTTTCCGGGCGAGTATCTCCATTAAACCTCACAATGTACCTTAAATCACCAAGAACAGTCATCACGTCGCCACGAACCCAGCAACCTTCGCTGTCTCTGAAGACATCAACCTCGTCACCGGCTTTGAAGTTTCGGTTAAGCTCACGCGGAGGAGAAGGACGAAGGCGCGTGGGAATCACGTATTCCTTCATGCGTACGGAACGTCCAACCATTAAAGCTTCATGCTCAACCCAAACGAGATTTTTTCTAATCGACGGTGCGTTAACCACAGTCGCCGGGAAATACGCCGTCGCGCCGGAAACGATTCGTTCTACCTCGACACGGTCACCACCGCGCCAAAACTGATCGGTCATCATCTAGAGTAAGAAACAAACTAGTGAAGATGAGTATGAGCGAGAGAGATTGAAGACGAAATCAGAGAGAGAATCTATATATTGTATATATAAAATAAAGGTGTATCGAGGAAAAGTAAAATAGTGACACATCATCATTATCACGTAACTTTTACTTATTTACTGTTGGTAAGTCATTTATTTCATAAACATTGTTTATTGGTGAAGATTTTCTCGGCATGTCCCTTTATATTGGTTCCCGTTACGATTGTTCTGGCTGCTCATGTGTGAAATCCTTGTGGGCAGTGCTTTCTATAAAAACATATGGTGAAGATTGGAAAGTGCGTTACAGTTAACAAGGTTACTTGGCTTCATTTCTATCTCCTTGAATTCTACAATGTGGCTGTTATGTTTCCTAGCAGCTTTTATGTTCCTGGTTTTTAATCTTTCCTCACCGTCTTTGCCAGGCTAAGAAAATCTTTGGCTTTTCCGGTGAAGATCATATCCGAAAACTTAGTCTCCCTCCATGTTTTTAGATATTTATGATAATCTCCTTTCTACTAAATTCACAGGAAGACATACAGGCCGGCCGTTCAAGTATTTGAGCTTCTTCCTCGAAGATGATTCTGAATTTGAACACATTAGAAAGGTACATGAGTCAATAAGTTTGTTTTAGATAACTATGGAGAGTATATATTTATACTTGTATTAGACTGGATTCATATCAGGAGTATGGAGAAGGAAACATGCAAAGCGGAAAGCACCATATGGAAAGTGGAGATGATTAGAAACAACTGGCTAAAGTGTTGATAGAAATAGTGGATAGACACCGCAAGGCTCGAGCTGCAATTACTGATGAGGTAAAGTCGTTGTTCTCAGGCTACTAAGGTTCAATTTTTTTTTTTTTTTTAAATTGATTTTACAACAAAAAAAAACAAACATATCTCAAATGGTGGATGCGTTCATGGCCGTGAGGCCCTTCCCAAGCATGTTTGAGTAGAATCCAGAAGTCCCGGCGGTTTTTTACTGCTTTGCCACTTCACATTTCATACATGATAGTTTCAGAAATTATATTTGGTTGTTAATTTTATATTTGAAATATGATGAGAACATTAGTCATTGCTAACTTTTCTATTAAAACAAAAAAGATCACACAGTGTTCTTATAACAATAGTATGTCTCAATTTGGCCAAAGATCTGGCAAATGGTACATGGAAATGAGTTTGTTTACTCAGTTTCTTCTACTCTCTCTTGCTCTAGTCAAAGGCTGAGGCCAAAGATGGTTGTAGAATGAGCTCACCATCTTCAATGTGCTTGACCTTAACTTTTCTTATCTTCTTTTTTGTTACAACTGGCCATACAAGAAGGGCTCGAGCCACGCGACTTAGAGGGTCTTGAAGACCATCCATCTGGTAGTGACCAAAGCGCCAGTCACGGTCAACAATAGGTCTCCATAGAGGCTTGTCGAGGCCATCTTTCAGAAAATTACACAAAAAATTCCCCGAAGGTGAGATTATTATGTAAAAATTGAAAGAAATGATTTTTTTTTTTTCCAAGAAATTGAGCTGGAAATAGTAACTGACCTGCGTACATTAGACCATTTTTATCAATGGCTCGGTAGAATGGTCGTATTTTTCCTTTTTTGGCAGCTTTCTGGAGTTCGTTCCACGCAAGAGCCCGATCCTTATGAGTGATTTTACGGCTTTTCACTATCTAGAGAATAGATGAAAAAAAACCCAAAAAGAAAAGCTATTTGAGTTGAGAAGAAAAGCCATCTGTTGATCTCAAGTGTAGTGGTAACTTAGGCGTTATAGAGATCAACCTTGGTAAAGAGATGGTAGGATGGCCGAAGGGTTCGGGCAAGATTATTAGCTCGATCAACTGCAACAAGCCCAAATTTGGGACCATATCCATCAGCCCATTCCCAGTTGTCGGATATAGTCCAGAATATATAACCGAGCACCGGAACACCCTGCCGAAAAAGCCACAACAAAGTGAGATATATGCCTTGAATAACTTGTTTTGAGTTTAAGCCTGTCACATGCTGGATGAGCCAGCTACAAGCCATTTTACTTAATGGTTTCCAGGCTGTGCCGTGGACCGAAAGCATGCCTGGGTTTTGAAGTTTAGATCAAGGTCATAACAGGCCAGACTCAATACAGGCGGGCCAGTCCATCACAACAACGCTACCAAATACCAATATTTAAGCAGGATATAACATTCGGATGATTTCAGAGAGATTCCGGGGATACAAACCTTTAGCATTGCAGCATACGTAGCAAGGAGATGCTCAATCATGTAAGGTCGGCGAATAACATCTGTTTCATCAGACACCCCATTTTCCGTGATGATGAACGGAACTTTCAGGTGCTTGTACCTCTCATGGAACTGCAACAACACGCGGAAGAGACCATCGGGATACACCCCTCGTCCAGATTCACTGTATTCATCAGTCTCTACAAGCTTTAGTCCAGCACCACACACTGCTTCCTGATTTCCCAGAGTCAGACTCCAAAATATTTAACAAGAGGAAGCGACACAACAGATCGATACAAAGCATTTTTTTGACCCATAGCTTTCTTACCTGTCCATAGTAGTTGATGCCAATGAAATCCAACTTTTCGGATATGCTATCAACAAATGAATATAATGCGAGAGAATTGGTAATCATAACTGCCCCAATATCAAAGAGACCATAAGGTCGCGCAAAGGAGACGTGGTGCGCAACCCCTACCAAAGGTTTTTTCAAGGCACTGCCAAATAAGATTTGTAACTATCAAGATGTATTAATGGAAGAAATCCATGTGACTATGCGATTAAGTAAAAGGAGAAAACCTCACATTTTCCCATGGATGTAGTCATAGGCCTTTGAATGAGCAACAGCAATCCAGTGTAAGACTCGATGGAATACACCCATTGGGAGAGGAGATGTAGCTATCTCCAGAAAATCAGGGTCGTTACCGGGCCAAGATCCACACATGTAGGTAAGCATGGTGAAGACATGGGGTTCATTAAATATTATCCAAGAATCTACCAAATCGAACACGGAATCCACAACAAGCCTGGCATGTTATAGAAAAATGATTAAGACGTACAGATGCATAATCTCTATATAGCTCACTTGAAGAGACAATCACCTGGTAAACTCCATAAAGTAGTCGACAGTTTTCTCCATTTTCCAGCCACCATAATCAGCAGCCCATGGTGGCAATGAATGATGAAACAGCGTTAGCATCACCTTCATTCCATTAGACCGAACTCTACCAAGTATCCATTTATAGTGTTCAAGGGCCTCAAAGTTAACCTACAAAACAAAATAATAAATAAAAGAAGCATATTCAGACACAAGGTTTATATTTTCTTGACTCACTGCATCCTTGACCCCTTTGATAGGCTCTTTTGGCATGACCCTAGACCAATCTATTCCCATCCTAAAGACAGTAACTCCAGTATCTTTAGCTAGCTTCACTTCTGTGTCAGGATCTGACCAAAACTTAAGCCTATCCTCTCTGAAACAAATCAAGGAAAAAACTCAGTTTGAGCTGGTAAGCCTAATGTCAAGTGTAAATGCGTCAGCTATCGTGGTACACTTGATTGTTAGAAAAGTAAACAGGTAGGTAATAAAATATAGATAAAAGCAATACAGAAATCTCACGCATGAGGAACATTGTGCCACGCAGCTACGTTTTTAGTGGGTGGCTTATCGCCTGCAGTCTTATCTTCTTTTTCATGTGTGTTCTTCTCCAACCGTTTCGTTATAGCTCCCACAGCAAGCTTAACCTTCTTCCTCTTTCCTTTTCTATTATCAGGTTCTTCTGAAACTGACTGGTCTTCTTTTGCAAACTGAAGCCAAGCATCATCGAGTTCGTCCTCTGCATGAGCAGGTGCAGTAGCCAACCCAAAGAAGAATTCATCCTCCCCATGTTCTGAAACAAACATATTCACAGCTTCAAAATCAAGGGAACACACTTAACCTTTTGGATTCAATTTCGACATGAACTGATAAAATCGTATTGCAGAAAAAGGAAACAATCAGTTGCAGAAATGGAAAGAAACGTTTCCAAATTTGAACGTTGCAGAAAAATGAAGTAAGCCATAACTTCACACTTAGCACTAAGCCACTAAGCCGTCAAGCTCAATCACATGAACCAACATGAAGAACGCATTGAAATAACCTCATTCAAGCACCGATTAAACAAGATACGATCCTAGAAGAAGGAGAGAGACTCACGGTGGGAATTGAAATCGGCGAGAACTTCAGCAGATTCGTCGATTGGAGAACGAATCCTAGCAAGGTACTGGCGACGATAACGAGAGTAGGAGAAGACGTTGGCTCCGACGGTGATGGTGGCTAAGATACCGGCGACCTTAACAAGCAATGCGACTAACGCCATAATCGCCGATGATGATGACCGGCGCAGATAAAGATAACAGAAACGGGTCTAAGACAGGAGAGCCCATTAAGGGCCCAGAAAACACCGCGTGGTGTCAAGTGGTTGGTGGTGAATCCTTCACTATCTTATCGCGTTCGTGTGGGTGGCTTAGCTCCACGGTGCGTGTACTTTCTATGCTCCAATACGACGTCCTAAATACTTTCTGAGTTATTACAAAAAGATGTGTTGCATTTTGTATTTTTATGTCTGATGGTCTGAATTTGTGGTCTGACTTGTAACTAAATTTATGACCGTGACAGTGAGCTCTATGGATTTGTCTCAGTATGTATATTTTGGTGAGTGGTCCAATTTCTCTCTTTAGGCAGGTTTTTAATTTGCGGTATATATATTTGTCTCAGTTTTCATTATTTACATATAAACACACATACAAATATATGTGTTACTGTGTATATTATGAGAATGTATCTAGCTGATTAATAGGTACAAGGAACCTGATTTAAGAAGTTCATGTATGTTTATCAAAAAAAAAAAAGTTTCATGTATTATTATTGCTCACGAGTCAAGGTCATATGATGAAATGAGTTTGTTTAACAGAAGTTAAGGTTTCAGGCAACTAAGATCTTGGAGGTGTTAAACGTGAACACTTATTCTTCTTATTTCCGCTGCTTTTAGTGAGACCACATACACAAGTCTCCAGCAGCTGATAGTCTTCTTCCCAGAACAAGACTGATGCTTTCTCAGGTTGTTCTATGAGTTTCTTAGATGCCAAGAATCCTGCAATGGTCCAAGTCTGGTAAAGCCTTGATTGTTTCCCGATGAATCTCCCACTTTTCGTGTCGTAATACTCAGGCCAGTTGTCTTCCATGAGCCTCTTCTCAGCTACAGCAACGGCTTTCCTCGCCAGTTCTAGCTTCCCCATCTTGATACAAGCCAATGTGAACTACAAAAATCCAGCCATTACAAGAGTTTTAAGGTTTCCAGAAAAGTCTGAAAGAATTAGCTTCTTCGGAAGTGAAATTTGTGTACCTGCCAGAGAAGAGTTGGCCAGGATCCTCCATTGTGATATGACCAAGGCCTGTAATGACAAGAATGAAATCAAAGATATGCGGATTTCACAAAGACCGAAAACAAAATTTTAAAGGGACTCACGTGTTCTTTGGATCAGAACCGGTGATTATTCGCCATTCATCTTGCTCTAAAGCCGGAAAACATATCTTGAGCGGCATATTTGCAACAAGATCATCCCACTTTTCTTCGATCAATGTCATGACTCCTTCGTTCTGTTCTTGGTTTCCGAGAGATGAAATAATGGCCCAGAGGTTTCCAAGTGTGAAAAATCGAAAATCCATGTGTGCCGGCTGGACATTTCCTATGAAGTAACCGCCTTTATTAGGAATCCAGTCAACAAGCCAAGAAGGGATCTGCTCTGGATAGATGTTAAACTTGTTGGTTGCATCCACTGAATACTCTTCAGTGTTGTAACGATAAATCTCGTTTATCTTCTTGATATCAACCCAATAGTACTCTCTAATATGGAAAGACAAAGCACTTAAGCGATTGTTGACAGCAGCAACTAAGTTCTTTGTTCCATCATTCACGATAAGCATCTCTCGAGCACAGCGGAGAGCAGAGTAGAACAAAGCCTGGAAAGGAAAAAATAATAAGGTGGTTACAAAATGCAGAACCTAGACTATTTACTTAGTGTGACTTGTGAAGTTATTTATTGTCACTTTACTTGGATTTCAAGTGGATGCCCGTGAATGCCCATCCTTCGGTCAATCATACATGATCCATCAGTGACAAGAAGGGTCGGGAACATATCAAAACCGTCGGCTAGACATAGCTTAAGGATCAGCTTAATCCCTGTTTGAACATCGATTCTTTCTTGCAAAGAGTTATCTCCAGTGAGTTTTCCATAAGCTCTCAGCAATATGATCCACCACAAGCCTTAGAAAAATTTACAAACTTGGGTAAGAAACATTATATATCACATTGTCATTGCAACACTAATGTGAAAGAGATCAACAACTTTCAGGGAAGGATGTGATTTAGCAGCTAGATTATCTACGGTGCTTGGGTTGAACTTAAAAAAATTGAAACCTATAGAAGTGAGTTGAAAATTGAGCATAAGGATTTACCGGAGTCAACAGGGCTAACACGTCCAATAGCTGATCCACCAAAATCTGGATCTAAAAACTCCTCAAATGAGCCATCATTTCCCTCGAGTGGTGCAGTTTTCACTTTAAAACTCGCGGGCATTAGCCCCGGGCCAGGGCTGTGACAGTCTACTGTTTTCTCCCAGCTCTAACAACAAAGAAACATAAAGCTTGAGTTAGAAACAAAGGGGTGGACTAGTAAATCAAATATATTCTTACAATTAGCACTCAGAAGAACAGAGCCATGGGTATCAAAGATTCAAAGGAAAACAGTTTTCTAAGAACTTAAACACAAGAAAATGCAAATCTTTAGACCAAAAACTTAAGCGGATATCAGTGTCATAATTCAATAGTTCCAATGCTCTAAGCTTCATTAAAGCCACATTTGATAGATAACAAACTTCAAAAGCACTGATTTAGACTAGCTATCAAACTTTTGAAAAAATCTTTAGACCACTAAGTAATTATGAGAAAAGCAATCAAACACTTTCGGTCTAAACAGATCAAAACAAAAGAAGACGTACCTGAAACAGCAACGTATAGAGGAGAGATTTCTCCAAATCTTGCCTTCTCCATTAGGCAAGAAAATCAGTAAACAAACTTAGACATATTTCCCGTTTTCACAAAATCCGCTAAACTTCCCTAGAATGTGAAATCAAATTCCAGTGGCAAATAATGAGCATGCAAATAAGAAAAGCAAAACCATTGTGAAATCCAAAGAATCAAGCCAAATATCACTTCTCCAAGATCAGAAATTTACATAGCCTACTCGTCATTAAAGACCAACACAAGTGAAACAGTTTTCAAGCACACTAACAACAGTCTCAACCATAATCTCAAATCATTACTACAGACAGCCTAAAACCGATTGAATTGGAGACAAAAGCAATCAAAATGACAGCTCAATGACATCATTTCAAAAGGCTAAAGAATAAATGTTTACCTGCAACTGCAATGTATGAAGTAGAAAGTTTCTAACAATCTCCCCTTCCCCATCAAGCAAGAATGCATATGCCGAAGGAACAAAATCACGAATAAACACCTGATCATAATTCAAAGTCTGCTTCTCCCCTGGATCATTCGCAGCCACTGTCCCCACAGGAAACCCACAATAATTCACCACAGCAGCACGAAGCAGCTTCCAAGCTTCCTTCTCAGTTTCACTCTGACTCAAAACATGTTCCTTTTCTTTTCTTACACCAACATTTCCAAATTCAGTATCTTCTCCTCCTCCATTACTACTACTTTCCTTTTTTGGTATCTCTCCAGCTTTCTCAAGCTCCTTAAAAACTAGTGGCTTCGCAAAGATACTCTCCAATCTCTTATCATTTACATGAGACCCCAAAGAAGAATGGTTCCTAAAATCGGAAGCTACACGGGGAATGACTAAAACACCCCTTCCTCTTCCTCTTCCTTTACTACCTCTACCTCTTAAACCCCTAGATCCTCCTCCTTCAACACTAATGGAATCAGAATCACAAAAAAGATTCCGATCCATAACAATACGACTACATTGAATACCAGATCTAATAATACCTCTGGAATCAATCTTTCTACGGTGTAGCTTCGACGAATTGGTCAATTTCGGTGGAGAAAACCCGAAAAGACACGAACTTTTAAAACTAATCAGAAATCTACAACAGGGTTTCATCGTAGACACACTGATACAGCTTCTACTGTTCATCATTTTCCTCCAAGAATCGAGAACACACGATTGAAAAGAAAAAAAACGAAACTATACAAATTCTTGATGGACGAACACGAATAATTAGATCGGAATACTTACAGAGAAGAATGTGATTCAAGAAGATAATTTAGTGAAAGAAGATATTTTTGTTGTTGTTGTTGTTTGTCTGAAATCTGAATGGTTTGGTGGAGATGGAATCTGAGAGACTTGTCTTTAAAGCTTACTTTTAAAAGAAAAGCTCCGTGGCGAAAGGACGACGCAAGTGGATATTTTGTAAAACTACGAAATTAACCTCCGCACGTGTCTGTTTTATTGGTTTTGGGGAGGGGTATAAATGACATTCCCTGTTTTTTATTACCTACCTGTGTGGATTAGATGGGCCGGTTGTGGAGCCCATGAGATTACTCACAACATAAATGTGGAGAAAGACAATAAGACAACCATCTAATTGTCCCCTTGACGAAATTATATTTTACGGTATTACCCCTGAGAGCCGAAACGTGGCAGAATGTTATTGGTCTTTCTACCTCTGGAATTTTTGTTAGAAAGCGCGTCCTGACTTTTCAGTTTTCACGACTCTCACTCAGTTCATGGGTCTTGTTGTGTATAGCCCATTGGATCACTTTACTGGGGCCTTTTTGAGCTTCACTAGTAAGCTAACAAAACATAAAAAAATACTCTTTTCGCTGGGCCTTAAAACTCTTCCTTGGGCTTTCACTATTTGTGATTCTGAGTTGCTCTCTATGACTATAAGTTTCTTGCTCTGTTCCGCGGCTTCACTCTTAACATTTTGTTTCATAAAAATATCTTGATAGTTTTATACACAAATTTGTATCTTGTTTATTTCCAAGAAGCTTTTAACTTTGTCATGTAACATCACGACGGAGCCAAGTTAGAGATGAAGATGACGATAAGTTATGAGTCTTATGACCCATTGATCTTTAGTTAATGATGAGTGAATTTTTAATCAACAAGACATGGTAATGAGTGAAAACGTAGATCTGCTACATCGCAAAATTTTGGAAGTATGTTTCTTAGATAACAATCATGTATAAATATAGATGATTTTGGTAACTAAAAAGTTTTGGTCTTGGTCCAAACAAGGTCTAAGAGCAGGATATGTAAACTGTTTGCTTTTTACTTTGTTTAAAAAACAACAAATTGAACCATGATCTTAAAGGTTTTGAGTTTATATTTCTCCAAGATTAATGTTATTTTCAAACCTTTATGTAAAGTTTAATTTGGAAAGCATATTAAGAATTAATATACCCGGGTGCATACATGAAGATATATTTTCATTTTGAAAAACTATCTGGACTTGTTTAATTATTATTATTTGGTAAGGGATAATAACAAAAGGAATGTTTGGCTACGAAAAAAAAAAAAAAAAAACTAAATAGATAAATTTTATAGAAGCTTATATTAATGTGTGTATTACATGCCTAATCACGAGGATTGAAGCATGTGGGTTTAAAACAAAGCGTTTGCTTTTGAATAACCTTAGAAAGGGATAGGAGCATGTCATGACATAACGTGCATCATTTTGTCTTGTTGATATTTCATATTAGCTACTACGATCTTATCCACAATCCCATTTTGTTGTTTTAGGAATATTTATGATTTATTAGATAAAAAATTTAGTAATCTCATGGATCTGAATGGTACTTTTTGTGAACACATATGAAAGAAAGAAAAAAAAATCACGAAAATAAATGTTCGTAAGACAAGTGCATAAAACCAAATATATATGCCACAATACCATGTAAAAGCAATTCCAAAACTTCCTCTTTCAGTTAAAATTGTTGTACTACTTTCAGATGGGTAGTAAAAATAACGAGAAGAGATACATGAGATCAAACAAATACATAAGACAAGAGAATGTAACTATCCCATGGACAAGTGAAAGTTGCAAGACCATAATGTGAGAAAACGATTAAATATTAAAACTCATGTATATATATACCCAACCAAATTAAAGCTCACAAACCCTACAATCCTTACATAAATATTAAAATGAGTAAAATCATGAAATCACTTTAAATTGATGTGTGCTGCGATCTACAGTGTTGAAACGCTAAAAAAGGTTAGAACAATACAATTTAAATAGCAAAAATGCATATTACAGAATAACTAGTACAAAAATATAAAAAATGTGGTTTTATGATAAAATATAAATGATAACATAGTAAAAACTTTCGTAAATTCCGTTATAAAGACAGCATCTCTAATGTTACCATTCATAGTCTAAATTATAGATAACCACAAAGACACAGACAAAGAAACAAGTGGTTGCTAAGGTATAAGCAAAATTCAAGGCAGGTATCAATCAACTCAAGACTGGACAGACAAGACATAGAACCTCTCTTTTTATGTCAAAAGGTACCACGGAAACCTACAAAATCAACACTTTTCCTAGATTGGTAACAAAATGAAATGATCAATAAAACAGATAATAAATGTGTCGTATCAATTAGACGATTTTGGCATTCGTTAATATTTGGGTTTGCGTCTCGATCCATTGTTATAGATTCTCTATTAAGAGTAGTAATTAGCTTAAATTGATTTTTCATTTTTGTCACGTGATTAGTATTATTTTTCTTGGCTAGAGACTTTTTTAGGCTAAAAATGGTTTATGTCCATAAAAGGAAAAAAAAAAAAAATTAACAAACGTCACTGAAGAAATGTAGTGCAAAGTCCTTTTTAATACGACTTAATTAATAATCACTAGTTTAGAGTTATCAACAAAACATATACTAATTAAATGGTATTGCAAACGTCTAGACTATATTTTTGAGTGGGTGTGACTGATAAAAAATGCAACCAAAATAATGAACGGACCAAAAGTTAGAGTGATATAAATTTGGATGATACTGATCGTAAATTTGTAATGAGTAAAACCTCAACCGTATACTATAAAGCAAATTAAAGCATATCATGTCTAAACTTGTTTTAGATTCAATAAAATTCAAAATACTTGTTTACTATTCTACTTGTAGAAAAGGCTATCTATAGTATTAGTAACTAAAGCTAAGATTCTCCTAATATATTTTTGATTTCTGATTTTTTTTTTCCAGCATCTATACAATAAATAATTTTTGTATAATTTAGTTTAATTAATTTTCGATAATCAAATAATCAAAAAAAATCAACTAGAATTTATAGTCTAACGGTTCGTGCTAGTGTTGTTATTTTATTATTTGGATCCGAACCTAATTTATTACGCATTGTATGTTTATCGATTAAAAATAAAATAATTAATGGATGTAACCTTCGTATATTATTGTCAATACTGAAAAAAAAAAAAAGCATCTTCCTGATTCTCTACATAGAAAAACAAAAAGTGAATACTCCAAATACAATGTATTTCGCTGGTTTGAGATTAGATTTGGTTTTGTTTAATGAATGTTAAGAAAATAAAAGTGGGACCCAAAAAAGAAAGACACGTTGACGCCGACGTGTAAGTCTCTGGATGCGTTGACCTTGACCATTCAGATAGACTGTTAATTGAGTCGGTCTTTCTTCTCTCCAACAATGGAATGTTATCAAACTCCTCGAATCCTTCAATGCCACGTGGCGCACGGGTAAGTCCCTTGTATCTGAATCTGTGTGTTCTGTTTCTTGTCTTTGTTTTTAGATTAACCTTAAACTGTAACACAAGTTTGAATAATTGGAGGAGTTGTTTTTTTCAACGGAAGAGATTAATTATTACACTTCCACAGAACCGGCTCTGGATTTTAGAAGGCCGTAAATCGAAGGAAAAAAAAACAGGTAAAATGTAGTTAGAAAGACTTGAAACACCAAAAATTATAACAACTATATCACTAAATTAAAGAAACATTTTTAAAAAGTTACTAGAAAGACTTGAAACACTAAAAACTATAATTAATATAACACTAAATTAAAGAAACATACAAAAAAAATTGGTCAAAATTATTCAAAAAAATAATGGGCGGCAAGCACCTGCTTGACTTGCTTGGCCTCAGGACCACCACTTCCACGTGTGTGGATTAAGAAGAAACCATCTCATTTCAAATTTTCAAAAAAATTAAATTTATTAGTAATGGTAACTAGAAAAGTTATATTTCTGGTTATAAAGTTCTCAATAGCGACCAGAGAACAAGTAGTCAAAAAGAATTGGAATTCTAAAGCTAGGGCATTTAGGGTGATATAATTTCGAAAAATCATAATTTTTTTTTATAGTAGTGATAATAGTTTAGTTGGTGATATAAAAGAAATCAAATTTCAATGTCAAATTTATACTGATATATATATAGTAGTGTTAATAGTTTATTTAGGTTGAATATATATACATTTTTTAAGGCGATATAACAATCTTTCTTTGTAAATATAATGACATTTTGTAAACAATTAATCTAATTAAAATAAATTATTAACAAACTTGGTAAATTAATTATAATAAAAAGAAATTGTGTGACGTAAGATGACATAGCTAAGCCACATAAGAAATATGGTTAGAAAATTCCGTCTTACGAAAAGTTTAAAAGTGGAATATGGAAAATTTTGGATTAAAGTTTTAAACCCTAGTTTATGCTATGAGAATTGCCAAGCAAATGAGTTAGAAAGCAACTAGTCCAAGAGCCAAGAGGGCTTTCTTTTTGAGTAGTAATTGAATCCACCATACTTTTGAAGTTGATGGATGCAAACCATATATTTCCGAAAATAATACACAAACAATTTGTTTCTGAGGTTTCGACTCTAGCGCCATATTATATTTCAGAAGGTTGCATGGTAATAAACATAATTCGAATTAGTAAATCAACAAGTACTCATTAACCGCTAAACTGCTTACAATAAGATGAGATAGTGATCAGAATTAAATGTTGGTTGCCTCAATATTTCTACCTTGGACTGACTTTGAATAAAATCTCTAAAGATGTTTAGATTTTGGGACCACTCTTTGGTCTCTTGAGATGGCTTTTTAGACGTCGGCTTGCTTGCTTGCTGGCCACACCACACCACACCACATACAATCTACTATTTTCCATTCCCATCAGCCGCCGCCACCACCTTTTAAAGTCTTCTTTCTACTATTTAATCACGTGCCCTTTTCTATTCTTCTTCTTCACGTGCCAAATTTCCATTAAAACTCGATGTGCTTATTACATATCCTTTATGTTTTACATGAAAGTTAAAGAAAGTATTGTTCTACTCAATGAGAAAACACGAGGAAAGTCTCATTATTTGCTTAAGGACCAAGTTGGCACCACTTCAACTACAACCAAATTTTTTACGGCCTCACAAATATCTATTGACTTCGTTCTTCATAGTATTACTTTAAAATGAGCAACAGAAAAAAGAAGAAAAAAAAAAATACTATGAAAAGTCTTATTGTAATAAGTGATATGTTAGTTTTGGATTCCTAGCGGTTGTGTTAGAGCCGTCACTATATCACCGTATGAATTCGAATTTAGCTTATTAGATATATATTACATGTTGTTAATTGGGGGAAAAATAATTTTCAAAACATCTAGACAATTACGGGATATCTAATGAGTAACAAATCTTTCATTTTATTAATTAGATATAAATAAGTTTGGATCTTATGAGTCTTGTTCAAAAAGAATAATTAATTTACGTTTTAGTGGCTATTCTTGAATCATACATAAAACTCATCATTAAACAGACATCCAATCTTAATAATATATTTAGCGAAGCTGTTATTATAAGCTTTTAATTATGAGCTTTTTTCCATTAAAGATACTAAAGCTACAAGAAACTCCCACCAATAATATAACTCCACAACTCTAAATTTATAAAAAAAAAAAAAAAAAACTATTTAGATACTATATATATGTGTGACTAAGCCGATATCTCGATTTATCTTTTAAACTACTTTACTTTTTCAGCTACCAACAAAAAATTAAACTAGTATTTATATAGTATAATACTATAATTTACTTTCCCACTATTTCCCCTTGTTTTCCTTTTGATTTCAACATTAAATTTGGGCGAGAATCCTTAAACTTATTAGAATTTTTTTGTTTATTTTCTCAAAAATGAATTTTGGAGAGAAATGAATAATGATTACTATGAATTTATGATTTAAAGGTGGCTAATGGTTTACGCTAGTATCGTTAAATTTATTGTCCAAAACAAAAAAAATTTAGGAATGAGAACAGAGGAGAAGTTTAGAGCTCTAGAAGACAAGGGTATTGCTGACGTGTTGCAGAGTAATTAAGGACAAGGATTTGTCTAGATAATGGCATAACGGGATCCGTACAAATTAATAATGCGATTCCCAATAATTAACTAAGGTTTTTGGACATATCAAGTGGTGGGTTATCATCACTAACCATATATTTTTAAACAAACAATTCCACTTTTTTCAATGAATAACCATCCCTTCCACCTTAAACCCCCAAAGCCTAGATCCCCACCAATGCGGTTTTGCCACGCGGTTTCGAGAATAAAACAAAAAACTATTTAAATGTCTTCTTTTGAACCCAAAGAAAGGCTTTCACACACACTATTTCCCATATACATGCCCTATAGACATAGTTCTTTTAAAAAGTTAACATTGCTTGGATTATCCAAATTTATAGTACCACCAAAGTCATTATTATTTATCTTTATAAAAAATATTGTATGATGTGTTTGTTTTGTTTTGTGTCATATCTTGGGTTAAATATTGGTACATGGTGGAACCAATTATGAGCTTCGTCGTCTGAATATTAATATTTTACTCTTTTTTTATATACTATGCTCCCATTGAGGAAATCACTCAATCTATAGTGTGAATTCAGCTTCAATTATTTATGCCTATAATATACTCTCCCCACCGACGAATTATTGGTTTCCTTAACTAAAAAATTATTTGCATCCAAAAGTTTAAGAATTATCCACAAAATATCATTACAATCCCCATAAAAAACAAAACCAATCAAATTTTATGACATATGATCAAAAGCTTGGAATAAAAAAGCTGATGATCATATATCCAAATCACCAATATATATCTTAAAACACATACTTATTCCCATGAAACCAATTCCTTTCACACGTATACTTAAGTGTATAATCAAACTTAAAACAATTTTTCTAAATTTTTACTTAATTAGAAGTTTCCATTATTATTGAACTGTTGTTGCTGCAGAAACCAGAAGTCTTCATCAGTTTCTCCAATGTTCCATAAACTGTCTGAAGAAGAAGCAGCTCCATTAACATTGTCAAACCAGTTTATGTTACTCTGCTCTTGCATAGCCGTTAAATCTTCGTCCAATAATCCTGAATAATCAAAATAATTATCCGGTAATAATTGTGGTGGACCTACTAAACTCTGATCCGGATAATAACTATTCCCCATTTGACCCGAATAATAATCCGGGTTGGGGTTTGGAGCGCTGTAAAACTCCGTCAAGTCCGACGCCGGAGAAACCGCCACGCTGGAATTTTCCGGCGTGACATAATCTACACCAAAATGTTGTCCCATGTTATTATTGTTGTTGTAATCGTACGCCGTCATGAATTGGTGGTTGTTAGAAGTTGTGATGCAAGATGACGTGGCGGCTGATCCTGTCGTGGTGGTGGTGGTTGTGGTGGCTGCGGTTGCGGCCGAGGCGGATTGGATCCTTTCGACGAGCCTAGGCATCCATAAGTACTTCATTGTGTCTTTGAATTGTTGGCTGTTCACATCGCATTTTAGTTGCTTTGCATGTTTTTGCACTCGCGTTCTCCAGTAGTTCTTGATCTCGTTGTCTGTTCTCCCTGGTAAATATTGCGCGATCTTTGACCATCTGAGCATAAGATACAAAAATACAAAAAAAAAATCAGATAAAAAATCCAAAGAATTACGGTAAATAATCACTATGGTTATTCATTAGGATATCATAATAATCATATATACATGTAGTGATGTGTTATATAAATTAAACAAGCATGCATAATATATAAATGTTCACTGCAAAAACTTATAAAGATGATTGTATTGTAAAGTTTTGAAACGATACACATTCTGTTTTTCTATATTTTTTAAAAATAATTAATAGGTTCCTCTATAACGATACATATTAATTATATTCATACAAATCATATGTTATATAAAAGTGAAACATACCGATTGCCCCAACGGGAATGAAGTTCAAGGATCAAGAGTTGTTCTTCGAGTGTGATGTTTCCGCGGCGGACGTCAGGGCGGAGATAGTTCAACCACCGTAGTCTACAGCTCTTTCCGGTACGTTGGAGTCCTGTTACGTTAGTTAAAGTATATATTAGTGATCGGTCATGTACACGTATAGTATGATGGTTTTATACGGAAGAAACTCGTTATTTAAAATAAACGGTTTACATATTAATTTGGTAAAGTTAAAATCAAAATTTGCTCAGGGAAATAAAAATGGACACTAACTATATGATGCAAATTGTCTTAAAGGGTCTTTTTCTTCAGCAGGCTTTCTTCCATTGAGTTAGTGCTCTTCCCTTATACATGATGATCATTAATTCGCATTAGTTTGTTCCTTTTTTTTTCTCCCACCCTTTTAAATGACCAAATTTGGATATTTTATTCGAAATTCTCATGGTTAATAATTGAATCCATTATACGAAAAGATCTTACTTATTCCCCCATATATATATTATCAAATACTTTATGTATTCGGATGAAATTATTTTTAGAAATACCAAAGGTTTGCACTTTTTGATTCATACCTACGAATGGTCTTTTCATTGATGCATATAAGGGAAAAAAAACATTTTTGAAAAATTAAGGAAAAATAAAAAACTATCATTAAAATAGTAAAGGTGGGTAATTTTAAAGAGAAAAAAAACACAATCACACATGGTGATTGAAACATGAAAAGGATTGTACAAAAAGTATTAAACCAATTATGTTCTGTTACTTTGTTCTTTGGCTATTTTTGCCAAAAAAAGATGCATCTAGAAGAGCAAGAAGAAGAAGAAGAACATACATATAATATACAAACTTTAAATTGCTTATGAAAGAATAAGCATATCATACCGGCGCAACGAGAAAGAGAGTTCCATCGACCTTCTCCATGAGAAGAAATGTAATTCATGAGCTTAAAATCTTCTTCAGCAGTCCATGGACCTCTCTTTAGGTCCATTTCATCTTCCATGTTGTTATTGTTGTTCTTCAAGCTTCTTCCTTTGTCATCCATTGATGTACACAAAAAAGAGATTCTTGATCGAGCAAAAAGATTGAGACTTTTTACTTTTCTTTCTGCTATGAGGTTTTGAGAGAAGAGAGAGATTTTTTTTTTGAGTTATGTGTAGATAGAGAAAGGATGAGTTCTGAATGCACAAGAAAAAGAGAAGTTGTAGGTTTTATAGAAGGAACAAACAAAAAAAAGATGATAGTTTTCAATTTTTCTTTTTATTTTTAAAATTTGTTTGGAACATGTGCGAAGAAGGGAATAGACAGCCGTAATTTAGGAACTGTGTGTTTATTCAATTTTAATTATTTAATTATGTTAAGTAAATATACTCTTCATTTCAGTTTGTGTAATTGTCTAATAAAAGAAGTACTTATAAAACTCATTAGGTATAAAAAAAAAAATTACGGAATACGAGTATGCCACTTGGCTGAACAAATATTCTCTTAGGAAAAGTGAGTTTATTTGTTCTCAAGTTCGATTCTTAGCAAGTAATGTTTTATATTTTCGCATGTGACTCATGAGTTATTGCTAGTTTTAAAATACTCGTACTTCAGAAGTTATGGGTCGAAAGATACACTAATTTATCTTTCATATTGAATAATTCGATATTTTTTCCTCCATTTATATTAGCAAAATTTTAATTGATGTCTTCAGTTTTGAATCCAGATTAGTTATTTTTAGGTGATGTATTTTGTAGTTCATTTTTTATTGGTTGAATTATTATTATATAGATAATAATTAATATATTTTTTATCAGTATAAATAGTTTTAAAACTCGAATGTAAGTATTTTTTTCAAAAATTAAATTCAAATCGAGGGAGTATAAATTAAATCTTATAGGTAAGCTGTTTTTTGTTATCACGTACTTGGTTTTTTGTGTCATCATTAAACATAACATGCGGCATGTTACATGCGACATGTTACATGCCCCATTAATCTACTAGGTACTTAGTTTGTTTTGCTATTTTAATTTTTTTGTAAAAACAAGTAAAAATGTTAGCATGTATTTTCGAGTGATACTTTTTCAGTTGTTTGATCTTTTCATAAAAAATACGTTGGTAGAATTAAACATTAGTACAAAATAAAACCCTTAATGCATCATATAACGAAACATTCTAAAATTTTTAGAGAAACTTTTTAAAAAATTTAATAGACCGCAAGGGCATGATTGACTTGGTTTGGTTGGTCTCGGGACCGGTGATGCATATAACATATGCCTCAAACAAGTTTTTATTATTCTAAATGGTTTTATGCAAAAACACGTTATTGTCCAAAAACAAATAATTAATACTACTAGAAGTAGAGACTAGAGAAAGATGCCGTCCAGTTAAAGCCTTAAAGGAGACGAGAAGGAATAATAATAAATGTAAAGAGTTAAATAATTATCACTTACCACTTAATTAATTTAAGCACTAGTAAGTTTTAATCGTTGACCCGCTGACTTTCCATCTTCGTGTGTAGATAAATTATGTTTCCTTTTCTGATTTCTACTGCCAAAGCAATTTTATTGGTAATTTTTGTTTCCTTTTATGGGCTTCTCAAAGTTTCAAACAAGTTGCCATTAATTATATAAATATATTCGCTCATATGCTTTTTATTTTTTTTTTCCTTTTTAATTTTCTCCACTTTCCACTTGTTTTTTCCAGCTCTTTTCTGACCATATGACCATATAAAGTCCAAATTCATTTTTCCAACAGGCACGATATATTTGGTTTTATGGTCATCAAATCTAAATATGAACTGAAGTTTATATGGTCATTAATAATATCTCTTATCCTTTATAAAAATGCATAAAAAATTACAAATGCTATTGATATGTATAAACTTTGGTATAATCTCACTTATATACTTGAAAGCTTTCAAGCCTTCATGCACTGTTTTAACTTGATGACTACTCGAAATTCCTAAAATTAAATGCAAATGATGACATATACATGCACCAATGCATTACATACATATATACCCGCTTGCCCACAGGATCTCGAATATACCCTAGATAATATCAAAGCAATTAATATATATATATATATATATATATATACGTCATTTTATACTCAGCATAATGACATGTGCATATTACACATTTTGATAGTTGCTGTAGTTTTAGGCGTTTTCGTAATTCTCCACACCGCAATTCTATATTAAGGAGTTTTCTTAATAATTATAAATTTAGACTCAGACCAACCAATTTTTTTTATATTCCCTCTGTCTCAAATTAGATGAGGTTTTAGGAGTTTTTTTTTGTACCAAATTAGATGATGTTTTAGGTTTTCAATGCAAAAGTAAATGCATTTTTATTGTATATGACTATTAGTATTCTGTAGATTGATCTACTATTGGTTGAAATTGATTTAAATGGATGATAAATGCGCTTTTTATCTAGAAAAAAATAAAAATTTATTACATTCTTAATCTGTGTGCAAAAACCTTAAACATTATCTAAAATGAGACAGAGGGAGTATTAAGGAGTTTTCTTAATAATTATAAATTTAGACTCAGACCAACCAATTTTTTTTATTTTTTATTTTTTAGTTTTTTTAAAATTAGACTAAAGATCAATTTTGTTCAAATATTTAATTACTCAACCATTTTTATTTTGCATTTTTGCTTGTAGAAATGGTGTCACGGTTTAAATTAATTAGAAATTCTGATTAATAGTTACACTGTATTAGCCAAATGATTAAGAATAACCCACCCTCTGTTTATATCTTTTTTTCATAATCATACAAAAAAAAAAGTCATTATTTTTCGTAATTGTAAAATATAAGCTATTAAAAGAAATTTGACATGGAGTTCGAACTTCGAACCCATGTTGCAACCAAGTAATGTTGGTTGATTGAATTTTGTTTGTTATTTGATAGTAGTAAAATGTCCTTGATCTGTGTTTGAAAGACGTTTTCTATAACTATATTTTACTGTAGCATGACTTATTCCAAGAAACGATAATGTAATAGTAGTACACAAAATTAATCGAAATCCATTATTATAAATATAGGACCACTCTCTTAAAAAACCCCACGCTCAAAGCAACTACACTAATTGTTGTAATTAATTAACTATCATTCACTAGACCTTTTTTTGTGTGCACTTAAATGTGAAAACTTAACCTACTACTAAACGACGCCGAACTAATTAATATATGCAACAACTTGTCAACTTGGCAATATATGTATCAACTCAAATTGATTCTTGATATCATGGGTTTAACTTTCATGGTGATGCTATTGAACTCAAAACCACTAAAATTTGGATTGTGGTGTTTATAGTAACTTATAACAATGTATAAAGCAATTACATATGCTTGAAAAATTCATTATTTTATCCTACAAGTAATTCCGATTTTTTTTAACTAATATGATTTCTAATATATATGATATCCGAAATGCGATGAGTTTTTTTTGTTTTTGTTTTTAATATATGTGATGGCTTAATAATTTTAGAATTTTTCCTTTCAAAAGTAACTCTATGCGAACGTCTTGATCCAACTTATTTAAATTAATCTAGTTTGGTTGGCTGGATGGTAATCTTATATTAATGTATAAAGGAATTTATAAATCCTGATTCTCAATTACAACAAAAATAGAAAGAAGAATATATGCAAATTCTGCATTTGATGACTTTTATATTGACAAAAGACATTTAAAGTCTAAACATTATTACAATTAAAAGATAATTTTTCGAAGGCACGGACATCACGTGTTGTCACTATAAAGTGACTGAAGTGTAAATGACTTGATACACACTCACAAATTATAAAACACAAAATATAACAGATGCATGCATGTATATGTATAAATGATTAGTACTTACATAAAAAAGAAAACGAAGAAGATTATAGTATTAGCTCCATACATGTCTTTGGTTTAGGAAACACACCCTTATATTATAATCAGCTTTCAAAACTTCATAAATAAGCTTATATTAAAGTTGCTTAACTTATTTCATCAAACGTGTTCTATCTCTAATTACTATATGGTTCTTTCTCCGAAAACTGTTTACAATATTGCAGTGTATTTACCATAGATAAATCATAGCTTATTGTTACATTTACATGTTATACCTTTGTAAAAAGTAAATAAATAATTTGACTATTTGAAAATCAAATATAGTATCAAAATAGTTGGGAATTCTAAAACAGTTAAAGTTTTTCTGTTATCTAAAATGATTTTTGCAGGTATCAAAACGTCGGACAAGAACTACAAGTACATAGCTAGAATTCAAAAGGTCAAATTATAACTGAAATAAATAAAGAACGTGATCATTAGAACAACAAAGATGAACTGAAATTCTTAGATTGGGTTATTTGTATCTTACCAAAAAAATTTCTTAAAAAATGGGTTATTTGTTATTTTTAGCAGCTACGGTATATCTCAATCTATTAATTTTTATTTATTTTTATCAGACACAAGTGACTTTGTTCATAGTTTTTTTTTTTATTATTTTTTTTTTTTTTGTTCATAGTTCATTAGTGAGATCTACGCCTATACTACTACTATTACGTGAATTTATTAGCATAGAACTCTAGCTAGGTTTTGTAAAAGTGCAAAGCCTAAATTTTTGTTTCTCTCCGTCCCCAATTTTGGGTAAGTCGAAAACGGGAAACGGTAAACAACTTCTAATCTAATTATGATACTTAGTTTAAAAGACTCCTCGTAGCCAATACATTAAGCAAATCTGACATGTGGCCACGTACTACATTTGAGATAATTCTTTTTCTTCCAAGTTATGAACTCTAATTATGATTACTATTGGTTGGTCGATATCATAATCTGATTAATGAAAAATAATTAAATAAAAATATGTAATAATGTTTCATAAGTTATGTGATTAGGCCAAATTGCGAAACTAATAAACAATTGTGCCAAAGAATATTTTGTGGGCATCATTAGTAGGCACAAATCCAAAGGCACCACCTAGAACCACACACGCTCGCATACATCCATGTATACAGTTATTTGTTAATTGTCTTAAATTTCGTTTATATTATACTTTTTCCTTTGATTAATTTTGTCGCAATTATTATATATATGGTCAGGAATGTCATAAGCCAGTGTAAGAAATTGAATCCTAGAAAATAGAAAATATTAGTTAGTTGTCTTTCTATACAATAATAATTTATGTTTTAACCGAATCAATGTGAACAAATGAAACTGCAAATTTTGAAAATGAGTGAAAGAATATATTGTTTATAATTAAAAAAGTGCTATCTATAATTCATGTACTAGGGATCAAGATTTAGAATTCTTAAATCTGTACTATTAACAATAATGGTACTGAAATGCTTTGGTTCTATGCATAATATACATTTTTATTCGTATTAGTTACCAAAAAAAAAAAAAAAACTAAAAGGATATTATTTACACATTTCAGTTTACAAGTTATAAACCAGCAGCAGCTAATTTTCATTACAGATTTTAGAAAGAAAAAAAAAATAAAGAAGAAACCTTTTGTTCTGACCAGGAATAATCATAAAACAAAATTTAGATTAGTCTTTAGGACATGTGGAGATCCAAATTTAAACTAACCATGATTAAAACCGTATTCGAACCCGAGTTTATCAACAAATCCTCAAACAAACTATGCTGGCATGCTAATTAATTCAATAAAAATATTTATAAAATAATAAAAAATCCAAAATTATATTTATTGGTTGGAAAATTTGAAAAAAAAAATATTTAAAATATATATACTTATTTTAATTATTCAGAAATCTGTTTTTTTTTTTGATAAAAAAAAGAAATCAGCTTTTTAAAATAGCTAGCTAAAAAATTTTTTTATATAAAACAATCTTGTTGAGAATGAAATCACGGAACTTAATTTGCCAATCTCGGATTATTAACTAATAATATATAACTTAATGTCGTAATTTACACAAAAGTTGAAAAAACACACGGACCATAACAAGTCATCAAATTAAAGTTTCACTAAATCTTTTATATAATAGGTTTTGGTCACTCCAAAGTTCCAAATCTTTGAATATGCTTACGTGCATTGGTTAACACAAGGCCATGTGTGTATTCAGGACCACTTTCCCACAATTTTTTTTTTACCCATAAGTTGCATAACTTATCTTATTTTAAAGTAATGTAACAACGCATGGAGATGGTTTAGAAGATAAGATTAATCTGAAAATGATTACATTTAGAGATGCAAATGAAAATGACGACATCAATGATGGTATTAGTTCCAGAATTGTATAGATACAAAATTAATATATATTATTAAGTGCTTTTAGATCGTCTTTGCTTTTGAATTCAAAAGGCAAGTTTATGTCTAATTACTCCAATCCAAATTCGACTGATACAATGGCTTTGTAGATAAATAAATTTTATTGCGTTTTGACAAATAGTATAGTTGACATTTCATAGAGATTAACAACTTTGTTGTCTATAGTTATATGTATACTAATAAGTTTATAAAACACATATACTCTGCTCTAACATACCGCTAATCAATATAACTTTTAAATCTAAAAGTTTAGAAGCTTAGGAGTAAAATAGAAATATATAAAAATATTCAAACAACCTTATAAAAATAATAATCTGTAAACAATAATTTCAGATTTAATAAAATGGATTTTCTGTAGGGTTCTTGAAAATTCAGATTCATAAATTTTGCTTTTTTTTTTTTTTTATAATATCTCAGAGATTTACAAAAGTGAATGTCTGAAAGCGAGAGGCGAAAGTAGTTTGAAGTCTAGATTCAATGGCCCTTTAAACTCACAAAGTCCTCCCTAAACAATGACATCCCCTTGGAGTACCACTGTTTAATTTATGTTTGTATATTTTTGAACACTTAATCCAATAAAAAGAATCAGATGATTGATTACAGAAAACTCCAAAATTACTAGGAATGGTAGTATAACATTACAAATTAAAGCTTTTATTCATAAGTTCACATAGCTCTCGGATCAAATTTTGTCAAATGAATTCTCTCTTTATACAATGACTGATTTGCTACTCTGAAATTTATTTATCTGATGATGAACAATCCATTAATTATAACTAGTAATTTTTGTTTAACCAAGACTAACTTTCGATAACTTCTCTACAGGTTAAAAACACGTCTTTGGGATTCCAGAAGAAAAGAGATAGACATCGACCATATTTACTAGATAGTCAAATGGATTTGACAGTCTGTTTATGCACCACCAGAATTTAGTACAATTCAGAATAATCAAAATACATCAAATCATACAGTAGAGTACACGTACATGTCTTCAGTTAATGTATACCGTATAATCAAAGGGGAGGATGCGAAGTTCAACTTGTATCGTAATGACTATGTCAACACAACTAGGCACTAGCCGTAGCCGGTTACACAAATGAGCCCGACTTGTTCTAAAAATGAGTTGTACCAACCGATATACCAGGTTCAATGGCCGAAACCCAATTCTGATTTACCATGCACAACGATAATTGATTTGAGTAACATTTTTTAAAATAAATAAGTTGTTAGAGTATTGTTCTTTCTTAAGTCGAACTTATAGAAGAGAACTCATCAGTTTAAACTTTAAATGACTATTAGTTATTACACGAAAGATATATCCACGGACTATTAATTTCATATGAAATGCAAGAGTTAAATTAAATAGGTTTGTAATTTTTTTCTTTCTTGATAAACAGTACGTTAGTAAATTCTTCCAAGCATCCCATGGTTCCATCGCGATATATTTGATAGTACTTGACGTGAGTTTGCTCGTGTATCATATTCATATGTAAGACAAAGATTCTAACTTCACATCATATGAAGTTTTTTTTCTTTTTAGGTATATCCACAATTGGTTTTAAAACAAAATATATTAAGTGAGATGAAAATATCTCCGCTAGTCACGCTTATTATTAGTATCGGAGTATGACTCTGAATTGGTTTAAAGGCCGCAAAATAAGAAGTTTAATTAATATATGACACTTAATTTTGGAATAAACAATTATGTTGAAAAAAATGGTAGCTAGGGAAGTAAAATTCCATTATCAATTGATTTGAAGTGGACTAAATTAACGACTCGTTTTTGACAAATTATATTACTTACTTTGAACAACTACGTGCTTCTTCTCATTTTCTTTAACATTTTATTATTGTTATTTGAAATACACACCACTAGCTAACCGCGGTTTCACATTCCCATTTTGTTCAAAACCAGCTGCTCTGCATTTCATTCCTTTTGTTTATTTATTTTTTAATATAGTATAGAGAGAAAATTTCACAGAGAATACACAAAACGAAAAGAATTTGACAAATTGTAAATAGCCTACAATGCAGAATTGAATAAGTCATAGTGTTGGAACCAAATTTCAAAGGGATTATGAGAGGTCCGAGACTCTTATGACGACGACAACCTAAGTTGAAATTTAAACTAATTTTTGAAATTCATAAAAATCTTTTTTTTTTTTTTTTCATTTAAAGTGTCTACGGATAGTCAAACGAAATAGTTAGATAATTCACGTACAAAAAATTTAGTTCATGGTCTAAACCAACATAACAATTTTTATATAAAATAGAAACACTAGTTCGCTGTCACACAATTTATTTAAAGATATATACGGCATTTTTATGAATCTATGGTGAACTAATAATTAAAATATGTGATTTTGTATTAATTTCTTTTTTTTTTATTTGGTTCAATACTAAAATTCTATAAATTAATTACAATTATTTGATGCTTGGACTAACATGGAACAACTCTTCATCTATAAATACTTTAATTTTACCCATAGAAAGAAAAAGGAAGAAGGTTATTCATGTGGAACCAATTGAGGAAAACATGTTTTTTACAAGAAAAAAAAACAATATATTGTAGGGAGATTATAAAATATAGCGATTATAGTTTTCCTAGATAGCAAAACCATTCATATGAAAGTGTTTGAATCATATTAAAATACCTAGCTATTGAATTCCAACTAATAAAGATGGTCAGAAAGAAAGAAATTGCTTGTTTATTTGTTTAGGAGTTGGGATAGGGCTTCTAGTAACGAGTTGGTATGCATCACTTAAAACATGTATTTGTGTAATTTTCCACTGGAAGCTTCTAATACTATAATTTAGTACTCTAAGTTTACATCAAGAGATTTAATATATGAATTTATCGACCCACGTTTCTAGTAAAAGTTATAATTAAAGAGATGACAGAATTTAGATGTAAATGTGAAAGCAAATATGTGAAGTTAATTATATGTATATTTTTTTTTTTGGTCAGCAATTATATGTATATAATATGAAAGTTTATTAAGCTAATAGGGAACATAAAGTAATATTTAGGATTATAATTAGCTTCAAACTTAATTTTATAAGCAAATTGGTTTCTTCCGAAGTGGAGAACACAAGTGCTTTGTTAATTATTATTACTTTTGTTTCTCATCTTTTCTCTCTTATGCTTCACAAAGGAAACATGCTGTTTGTCTAAAGACAAACATTTTTGTCGTTAAACCCATTTTTTTGTCATTAAAATTTGCTTTATATATACTTCTTTCACTTTTTTTGTTTATTATTTGTCCACATATAAAGATGAGATATTGTTTAAGATGGCTATCGACAAAATAAAAACTAAAAGAGAGAGCTTTTCAAACAATGATGATCATATATAGTGTGAAAACTACACAATTCGATGTGTGATTTGTTTTCTCTACTAAGATTAATATAATCAATAATTGTGCTTTCATTTTTGTAGCTAAGAAATTATAAAGAATTACAAGTAAAAATCAAATCATATTCTTGTTAAGTATTTATATAAAGTTCATATAGCTCACACTTCAATACCGACAATAATATATATGTCTTACCTCTTGCGACATATATAGAGCCAATCAACATAATAAACAAACTCACACGTGAGATAAAAATGACACTCCACAATATCCACTTCGGATTGTGAATATTTTATTAAATATATATGATCCTAACCGGATCTTGTAGAAAACTAAATTATCAAATTCGTTTGTTAGATTTTGACCCTTAAACACAATTTGTTGTAAAATACTAATAACTCTGACGTGTCCTCGGGTCAAAATAGTCAGAGAGGTCTCCGAGTTAATCACAACACTCGTGCGTTTCGAAGTCTCTTGTCTGTGTTGACAAGTCAACAAAGGAACCTTTGATCAAAGCTAGTAAAATAATAAAACTAATGATACTTTACATTAAATAACTGTCATTAGTAAGTGATTTGTGTAACTAGATGACTCTATGTATCATGATTACTAAAATAAAGTTATGAATATGGTTGAATATGAGATTTTCAACGATTTTCTAGGTCTTAATTACGTGGTCGTTTACTCGTTTATAGTTATATGTTTAGTTTAATGTGAAGTCAACTATTCAATCTTGTAGGTTAATACTTTAATATAGAATGTTAATTTCCAAATTTCCATCAATTAGTTATAGAGCCAACAAGTTATTAGTCAAAGATTAATTTTTTGAGTATAAACGAATAAATCAATGAGAATCCACTACTTTTAGTTAAAATATGGATCATATAACATTATGTGATGGTGGATATATATTGTAGTTAGTTAGAAATCAAAACCAAATTTTCATAAATGATTTAGTTTGGTCTTAAAGAAGGCCCATATGTATTACCAGGCCTTAAAGTTAATCAAATAAGTTATATGGATTTAACTATTTTATGTGTTTATTAATTGTAAGAAGCAAATTAGTGTGGTTTAGTGTATTCTAATATCGTTGTGATTTATGTAGAACATTCTTCGTCGATGTGGAATTCAAATGATGGATTAGGTTTCTAAGTTTGACATTGGGAAACAAAACCTCGTACGGGAGAAAAAAGAATAGAAAAATTGAGTGAACAAGTCAAAGATAAACTCATGCATGAGAAGAAGTAAAATACTAGTATAATAATATGCGGTCAACGGAATGTTTTAAAAACGCCGTCGCTTTGGGATTTTGGGAAGTCGGTAAAAATTTAAAGTCAAACGTAAACTATTTTGTTGTTCTGAATTAGACAAGACATAACTTCAAATTTCGATTCCTCAACATAGAGGCATGCTTATGAGTTTTGGCTCAACACTTTGTTGCCTAGAAAACTTTGTGGATTCTTAACCGATTAACAGAATAAATTGATTTTCTTCTCTAGTCTAAAAAACATAAAAATTGGTCTTTATGACAGAAAAATTATAATTACAATCTAAACTAGTTTGGATAAGTTGAAGACTTAAAAATCCTCAGCTTGGTTTTTAGAGTCGATTTAATCCAAATTTACGACAAAAAGAAAATCGAAGACATGTAATGTAAATAAATAAAATAATGGCACTCGGGTGAAGAGATTTCTCCTCAGGTTTGTGTTTCAGATAGTTGTTCACCTGATTTGGATGGAGAGAAATAGAAGACGTCATGGAGAAGCTCATGGCTCTCTCTACAAAGTTGGTTGCTGCCACTGATGCTATTGTCAAAGCCAGAGCCCTTGGACTTAAGGGTATGCAGCATTTTGAGTCTATTCTGCTTGAATAGTACAGATATAGGTTGGAGTAGAATGTAATTTTTTGTCTTTGGTAAGTTTAAAGTCAAGTAATTTTGTAAACAGTGGGTTTTTTCTGAATAAAGTTAACATTTTTTTTTTTTTTTTAAATGTAAATAAACTTTTTTTAAAAAGAAAAACTTTAATCACAAGATTTTTATTTGAAAAAGGAATGGAAAGATGGGCTTATAATCATATATCAACTAAATCCATCAGCAGCCTGTTGGACACTTGCTTCTTCACTACATTCTACATAGGATAAGATCATAAAGATGCCACTACTTCTTCACATTTCTCCCATCGGATAACGCAAACCGTATCGTTCTTTACATTCAAAAACGACAAATCACTTATCTCTACAGATATATGAAACGGCAAGCTGTTTATAATTATTTGGTTTAGACATGTGGGTTTTGTGACTTCCTGTTTATTCGGTTTTGATTTAATTTGATCATGTTATTTGTAGGAAACAAAACACCAACACATTCCATGTGTTATATAGGCTTATAGCCCATACTTTCAATAATTAAATTAAAAACTATAGTAATCTAGGTTATATTTTTAATATGAAAAAGACTATTACCTGAAATTTACTCTTAATATTTTTAGGAGTAAAGATACCAATATATATGTATATCTTTTCCTTTTTGCCATTTCCCTTTACGTAACACAATAATATCAAATTTCGAAAATATAAAAACTTATACCCTACCAAGGTAAATATTAAAAAAAAAATCTCCAACCCGGGAGCCAGCACACCACACAATCACTCAAACTCTTAATAGCAAATCTTAATCGAAATCTTAATCGTAATCACATTAACGGCCAAAACAAAGCTTTGATTAAAATGACGACTATACATAACATCTGCCTCTCTCTTCTGGATATCATCCAATCATCTTCTTCCTCGCGATTCCTTGTCCAGTCGATGATAACGGTGAAAACCTACGGCGACGACGAAGACGTTAGGGTTGGTTAATGGCGGCCAAGAAAGCTTCGGAGATGTTTTCGAAGAGTTTGATCGAAGATGTTCACAAATGGGGTTGCATGAAGCAGACGGGCGTGAGTCTTAGGTATATGATGGAATTTGGTTCTCAGCCTACCGAGAGGAATCTTCTGATCTCCGCTCAGTTTCTGCACAAGGAGCTTCCGATTCGCGTCGCCAGACGTGCGATCGAACTCGAGACGCTTCCTTATGGTCTCTCTGAGAAACCTGCTGTGTTGAAGGTGATTCTTCGTATTTCTCGGTTTGTTGGATTCGAGTTTTGATTGTTGGTTCAGTGTTTTTGGAATTTCGGATTTCTCTGGTTCGATTTGGATATCAATTGTGGTGATTGTTGTATGAAATTGGATATTGTAGGTTTTATGTAGAAACAGGTAGATGTTAGATTAGGTAGGATTATTAAATTCATCTTGTGTAAAGGCTTTTAAAGCTTGTACTACAGTGGAAGTGAATGCTAAGATCTTTGAAATGACACCAGATTTGGCAAGTTTGTGGATGATGTCTCAGGTTGTATCATCTCTCATTTTCGCATTAATTTTGTTGTGGTTGTAGGTGAGGGATTGGTATTTGGAATCCTTCAGGGACATGAGAGCATTTCCCGAGATCAAGGATTCGAATGACGAAAAGGAATTCACTCAGATGATTAAGGCTGTCAAAGTAAGGCATAACAATGTGGTTCCCATGATGGCTTTGGGGGTTAATCAATTGAAGAAAGTGAGTTCAAGGATCGATGAGATTCATCAGTTTCTTGATCGATTTTACTTGTCCCGAATAGGGATCCGTATGCTTATTGGTATGACTTGGTCTTTTGAATCTCTCCTTGACTGGATTTTTTTTTTTTTTGGTCTGCTGTTGCTGTGTTAATATGTTTTGAGGTTGTTGTGGAATTCTCAGGGCAGCATGTTGAGTTGCATAATCCGAACCCGCCACTTCATACCGTGGGTTACATACATACCAAGATGTCTCCTGTGGAGGTAGCGAGGAATGCCAGTGAAGATGCTCGGTCAATTTGTTTCCGAGAGTATGGTTCTGCTCCGGAAATAAACATATATGGGGATCCTAGTTTTACCTTTCCGTAAGTTCAAGCTGACAACTTAGTTTTTTTAGATTCATTCTGTAGCTTTTGTTCTCACTTGGCGAACAATATCTCTTTCCACTCTTTTATAGGTATGTTCCAACCCATTTGCATCTTATGGTATATGAGTTAGTCAAGAACTCTCTACGTGCTGTCCAAGAGAGATTTGTTGACTCCGATAGAGTTGCACCACCAATCCGTATCATAGTTGCTGATGGAATTGAGGATGTGACAATAAAGGTTATTGTTTTCTTCTGCCTTTTCTCCTCTCTGCTATTACAACTCAATTTTGTTGCATATGTTTGAGCCAAATATTACTTTGTGGTTAATCAAATAGGTCTCAGATGAAGGTGGAGGTATACCAAGAAGCGGTCTCCCCAAAATATTCACCTATCTTTACAGTACTGCAAGAAATCCACTTGAGGAGGAAGTGGATTTAGGAACAGCTGATGTTCCCGTGACTATGGCTGGATATGGTTACGGTCTGCCAATTAGTCGCTTGTATGCTCGATATTTTGGTGGAGATTTGCAGATCATATCCATGGAAGGATATGGTGAGTCAAATACATCTTCCGTTTCATATATTTAGATCCTATCGATGAAAATTGTCTTAACTTGAAAAATATCTCATTCAGCTTGGTTTTAAGTTCATCAATGATAAATAGTTTGTATTGTCGGAATGTACAGGGACTGATGCCTACTTGCATTTGTCTCGTCTTGGAGATTCGCAAGAGCCTTTGCCTTGAGAGACATCTCCATGTGAGCCAAGTGAAGAAAGCTCTGACATATTACTGGTAGATGAGGGGTCTACATTACTCAATTCACTATGGTTATCTAGTCTATTTAATGTACAGACATTGTTTCTCTCATTATGCTTCCTTGATTCTAGACTCAGATATGGAGATTTTCTCAAGTGAGTTAATCTCATCTGATTTGGTTTGGTTTAAAACCTTGTAATTTCCTGGTGCAATCCTTTTCTTGTATCCAGAAGTAAGCAAAACTATGGGTTTTATGACCCTCTGATAATGGTTAAAATAAATTGATGTGAATTGTATCTTCTCCAAATCCAAAAACGGAGTAAGACATGTGCTAGTTTTCAATCTTTACAAGAGATACAGTATGCTATACTAAATAAATAAAAAAATCTAAGGGCCGCTAGGAAACAATTTATAAGATAAAATGGGCCGTAGCAGAGCCCGGTCCAGCCTCACCTCTTATTATTTTGATACGCCGAACCCATCCCGTCTCTGCTATAGTCTCGAATAATTTCACCGGCGTTCTTCATCCTCTCAGGTTCGTAGCGTCGTTCTTCTGCTGCTGTTCCTTCGTCGATGTAAGTCTTTGTCTCAAACCCTAAATCGTTGAATCCTTCTGCGAGTTTTATAATTTATTCTTGTAAGCTCTTTGAAAGTTTCGCTCCTTCATTGATTTTGGGTTTATGGTGTTAGTCTAAGTCTAAGTAGGGGTTCTTCACCTTTGGATCCGTCTATTAGCTGCTTGAATTTCAGATGGTTTCTCTAGTTTACGATTCAGATTGTAATAGTTGGATGATTGATTTGTGCGTGTTTATGACTATTTAGTAGATGAATTATGTGGCAATAAAGCCTTTGCTAGTGTTGAATTAGTTTTAAGGAAGATGATGTTTTTGTAACATGAGAGTTTATTTTGCTGGCAGAGCCTTTGCCTATGGCCACGGCAGAAGCAGCTCCAGCTTCTGCTGGTCCAAGATATGCTCCAGAAGATCCAACCCTTCCTCGACCGTGGAAAGGATTGATTGATGGAAGCACCGGGACTCTCTATTATTGGAACCCTGAAACGAATATCACTCAGTATGAAAGACCTTCTGCACCCCCTCCACCTTTACCCGCTGGCGCTCCTCCATCGTCCACTACTCCGAAGCTCGCTCAAATTCCTGTGCCTGCAGGACAAAGCCACCAAGCTCAGCTTGAACAAGGAAAACCAGTTGGTTATGTGCCGCAGCAGCATGGTGTGCAACAACAGTATCAATCTCAGCATGTAAGACCCCAAATGATGCAGCAGCAGCAGCATCCAGGCCAGCAAATGCCTCAACAGTTCCCTCATCAACAGAGCCAAGCAATGGTGTCGCAGCCACATGGGCATCCTTCTCTCCAGACTTATCAGCCAATGCCGCAGCAGCAACAGCAGCAGCTGAGCCAACAGTATGCACCTTCGCAACAGCAGTACATGGGCTATCAGCCTTACATGGCACAGCAAGGGGTTCAAAATTCTCATCAGACACCTCAGGTTGGTCCGCAGGGTCAGCAGTTTCCAAGCCAGCAAGAGTACAACTCATTGGCCCCAACTAGGGAGGGAGATAAGAAAACTGGGTTTTCTCAATCCCATTTACAAAAGCTTGAAGGCTCACCATCTCACAATGCACCCTTTGAAGGTAATCCGCAAAGAACAGATGCAAATGTGGCTCTATCTCAGCAATACAATGGACCTCAAGCGAACATTCAACATCCTACTGGTGTCACACAGTTTCAACAGCCTGGTGCTAATCTGGTTCACCAGCAGCATATGCCCAGGCCTCTAAATCACATGGACCCGGCAATGTTGCACCAGAAGTCGCATGCTTCTCCTTTCCGAAATAATACTTATGAGAATAATCTACAATCGAGACCTGGGAGTGACTCCTATGTTAACACAAGAATGGAAGGGCCTGTTAGGGGTCCCCAACCACTTCATCCCTCAGCAATGCCTAAGGTTAGCTGCAGATTATCATTCCTCGTGTCTATTAAGTGAAATTTTTCTGCTCACAGTCAGTTCTCATGGAAAGAAATAATTTAATTTCTATTTAGGATATTAGAATGGGTGGTGGTCCACCTGCAAATGCTGATCCCGCCATGGGGCAGACAGGGCATGGAACATTTGGACACGCTGGTTCACCTTTTCCGAACAATAACTTAGTGAGGTCTCATTTGGTCACACCTCATGATGTCCCTCATCTCTCGCCTGTTGAAAGCTACCTAAAACAACATGAAGTCACAACAACTGTAAGTTTATATTTTTTTTATTTGCCTTGCTTAATTTGTCAGTTAATTTGTTGAAGCTGTAATAATTTGCAATTGTTGTTTCAGTGAATGTTTGTCCATAAAACTCTACTGAGAATGTGGGATTGGACGAACTTCAACTGGAATAAGTAATAGCATTTGAGAATAGTGTTAAACCTTGGACTTTTTCCGTTCATTCTAATGTGGATGTCACCTTTAAAAATCTATCGTTGTTATGCAGGGTGAGAACATTCCGGCACCATACATCACTTTTGAATCTAGTGGTCTTCCACCAGAAATACTTAGAGAGGTCAGTTTTATTATGAACTCTATTAGTGGTGTAGGATCTTTCTACTCTTGGAGTGTTAATTTTTGCAACTTTGTTTTTCAGTTGCTCTCTGCGGGATTTCCGGCACCAACACCGATCCAGGCTCAAACGTGGCCAATTGCTTTGCAAAGCAGAGATATAGTTGCAATTGCAAAAACTGGTTCTGGTAAAACATTGGGATACTTGATCCCTGCCTTCACTCTTCTAAGGCACTGTCGAAATGATCCCCGCAATGGACCCACTGTATTGATTCTAGCTCCCACTCGGGAGCTAGCCACACAAATACAAGATGAAGCCCATAGGTTTGGCCGGTCTTCCAGGATCTCGTGCACTGTAAGTTTTCCTTTTTAGTAACTTTGACATTTTTCCATCAGTGCAAAGAGCTTACCCATACCGTTTTTGTTTGGACACTAATCTGTATTTGGTTTTCAGTGCTTGTATGGTGGAGCCCCAAAGGGTCCTCAATTGAGCGAGTTGGAACGAGGAGCTGATATTGTAGTGGCAACTCCTGGGCGCCTAAATGATATATTGGAGATGAGGAAGATTGATTTTCAGCAGGTTTCCCTTCTTGTGCTTGATGAAGCAGACCGAATGCTTGACATGGGTTTTGAACCTCAAATCCGTAAGATTGTGAATGAAATACCTCCACGAAGACAAACCCTTATGTACACAGCAACTTGGCCAAAAGAAGTGAAAAAAATAGCAAGCGATCTTCTTGTGAACCCGGTACAAGTTAACATAGGCAGAGTAGATGAGTTGGCTGCAAACAAAGCGATAACGCAGGTGATGATCATGTATACCATTGTTTTATATTTTTAATCATCTTTCCACATACGTTGCGTAAGGTTACTGATGTAAAGTTATACTTATTAATGCAGTATGTTGAAGTTGTTCCACAAATGGAGAAAGAGAGACGTTTGGAGCAAATCCTTAGGTCGCAAGAACGAGGTTCAAAAGCAATAATATTCTGTTCCACGAAGAGACTTTGTGACCATCTTGGACGCAGTGTTGGACGTAATTTTGGCGCTGTTGTTATTCATGGAGACAAGTCTCAGGGTGAGAGAGATTGGGTACTTAACCAGTTCCGAAGTGGAAAGTCGTGTGTGTTGATAGCTACTGACGTTGCTGCCCGGGGACTTGATATCAAAGACATAAGGTTTGTTCAAATAAATTCTTGGTATATATCTTTTTGCTTGTTTGTTATCAAGATGTCATCCTTACCTTCGATTGTGCTGTAAAACTACAGAGTTGTGATCAACTATGATTTTCCAACTGGGGTTGAAGATTATGTCCACCGTATTGGGAGAACCGGACGAGCCGGTGCAACTGGAGTTGCATTTACTTTCTTTACCGAGCAAGATTGGAAATACGCACCTGATTTGATCAAGGTCCTGGAAGGAGCAAACCAGCAAGTACCGCCTCAGGTAAGGGAGATTGCAATGCGTGGTGGTGGTCCTGGTTTTAGCCAGGACCGAAGAGGCATGGTAAACCGATTTGAATCTGGCGGCGGCGGTGGTAGCCGGTGGGATTCTGGTGGGCGTGGGGGTGATTTTGGTGGTCGTGGGGGTGATTTTGGTGGTCGTGGTGGCAGGTTCGGAATGAGAGATGACCAATTTGGACGTGGTGGGAATCGAGGTCGGGGATTTTCTGGTCCTGATGGTGGTCATATGAACATGGGTAGAGGTGGATTTGGTCGGTTTGGCAACAATAACATGGATGGCCGAGGCTTTGGTCGCGGTGGTGGAGGTGGTAGAGGCTTTGGTCGTGGTGGTGGACGGTTTGATAACAGAAGAGGTAGAAGTCGTAGCAGAAGTCCTGACTTGGTTAGGCCACGACGCCGTAGCTATAGCCGGAGCAGAAGCAGGAGCCGAAGCCGGAGCTATAGTCGTAGCCGTAGCAGGAGCTGGTCACGCTCAAGGAGTCGTAGCCCTAGGCATAGCCGTGACCGAGGGGGTCGTAACCGAAGCAGAAGCTACAGCCGTAGTCCTAGTCCGGTTTATGAAAGACGGGGGAGGCCGCGTGTTTCTGGTTTTGATATTAAACCAGCCGTTGAGTCTGTCGTGAATCCGGACATGAACACAGGGGTTGGTCTTGAAACTGTTGTCCCTACACCACCTTCCGTTGCACAAGGGAATGGGGTTGTCGAGACCGAGGTAGAAGCGGCTTTAATACGACCTGTGGTTGATGAACCTTAAAGTCCAGACTCGAACGAAATTGAACTTTAATACGCAGAAGTGAAAAGTCATCCCTATTTTTTTTGGCTATCGAATGATCCCAACAAATCAGACACAGCTAATGCCTCTTCTAAAATTTGTCGGCTGGAGTTTGTTTCTTTTAAGTTTTTTTCATTACCATTTTCTTGTTGTATAATGGAGGGAGAGTTAGATTGTAATGTATTTGAGAATTCTTATCCTTCATGTAACATTCTTCTACGAAAAACAAAATCCTGGATTCGAAAATACAAACTCGAGAATGTTAAGACATACACTGTGATAGTAGGCTTCTAGATAGTAGATAGACAACATTTAAAGATTTTTTGATATCTTGTGTCATCTTATTCATATTTTTTAAAAATTCAAATTATCCCAA
The DNA here is from genome assembly GCA_900406245.1 of Odontarrhena argentea. Classification (NCBI taxonomy): domain Eukaryota; kingdom Viridiplantae; phylum Streptophyta; class Magnoliopsida; order Brassicales; family Brassicaceae; genus Odontarrhena; species Odontarrhena argentea. The sequence goes on from OVAF01000037.1 coordinate 82,760, forward strand.
CAGTTTTAGGAAAAATTTGAAGACAGAGACCAAACTGAATACAACACAAATCAATGTCTTGGAACTAATCTAATCACTTTTGTTGCCAACCTCACTTCCTGTCTTGGTCTTCTTCACATAGTTCTTGGTATGAAAATTAAAGAAGAGAGCCAAAAGAGAAGCATTAAATGCAGCGTTGAAACACCAACCCCAAATCCCAGAACAACCCGAACCCCAAAAATGCTCTTTGAGCATCCATCCCGACAAACAAAAACTAAAAACAAACTGAACAATCTGACAATCCGTAACCAATCTCTTCCACTTGGGTCTAGATCCAAGCGCACAAAGAAAGTAATAACCGTACATAATGACATGAACCGTGGAATTCGTGACCAACGCAATCGGAAACATGGACTGACGAGTCCTCAGCCAAAGATAACACATAACCACAACCGTGGCGTGATGGTACACGTGGAGAAACGAGAGCCGTTGGATTGATTTACCCAATATGATCAAGACGGTATCCCCGAACTCGAGTATCTTGGAGAGGTAGAAGACTTGGGCCCAGAAGAAAAGAGATCCGTTCGGTTTTGTGTGGAGAGGGAAACAAATCGAGACCGTCGGATCTGAGGAGGATAGGATGGAGAGAGTGCATCCGACGGCCATGATTAAAGAGAGGAGGAAGAGGATAAAGCTGTGGACGGCTGTGATTGGTTTGAGGATTTGGGGAGATAGTGAAGGGATTGAGTTGATGAAGAAACGGAGTAGGAATGTGGAAGAGAGGTAGATGGAGAGTGTGACGGTGACGAAGGAGATTGTGGAGCCAAGGGTTTCGTTTTCGGTCCATTTGAAATTGGAGATGATGGGATGGTTTACCAGGTACTGGTTTACAATTGACGCCATTTCGATTTGGGGGAAGATGAAGAGGATTTGATGATATAAATGTATGATGATGATCCAGAGTGGGTCCTACGGCATCAGATTAACGAATCACGATGCATTGTATTTATGTGTTAATTAGTTAATTACGGTATGTAATCAACGTGGAAGAGTAGTGTATAGTTTAATCAAGTGGTCAATGTATGTTTTTTTTTTTTTTCCAACAAGTGGTCAGTGTGTTAGGTTTATAAAAGAAAATTAATGGTTGTGTAGGATTTTAGTTGGGTTGGTTGAAATTTTTAAAAGAGGCTACAATTTTTGGTTGTTGTTGGGCTTCGAGCCCATTGTGGTGGGGTCTTAAAAACAAAAATTACTAAAACAACTATGTTTCTGATCACCTAATATGAATTAGGCCTTACCGTTTTGAACAATCAAATGTTGTTTTTTTTTTTTTTTTTTTTTTTTTTTTTTTANCTAGGCGGAATATTGTTTACATAGGAGAATTCACGGGATCTAGTGCGAGCCGAGCGCGCCAAACAATCAGCCTTCAGATTTATCTCTCGTCGAATGTGGAGCAGCGAGAAGGATGGAAATCTTCCTTGTAGTTGACCGAACTCTTCTAACAAAGTGTCGAATGCCGGCCATCCTTCCGGATCTTGGATGATTTTCACCAGTTCCATACAATCAGTTTGGAAACAGAAACATGGAATCTCATGTTCCAAAATGACTTTCATTGCCCAGAGCAAGGCCTCAAACTCCGAGTGCAAAGAAGAAATACATCGTGTAATACCACACCCTCCTAGAAGAACTAGGGAAGTACCTGAGTAGCAAATCCAGCCCAGACCCGAAGTTGGTTCTGAACTTGACCAAGAACCATCTATTTGACAGTAATATCTTGTTGGAGGGGCTGCCGGATTTGGAGTTTCCATATTATCTAATCCCTCGGAAACCTGGGCTACCCGCCAATCATCATACTCGCCCCTTGCCAGTTTTAAGATTTCATTAGGTTCAAATTCGACCCCATGATGAAACACTTTCTTATTCCTAGATTTCCAAAGGAACCATAAAAGCCATGGATAAATATCTTGAAGACCTGGTTCCGCATTATTAACATTTCCATTAGAGGGAAGACGCCAAAACAAATGATCTATATTGGAATAGACCGAAGCACCAGGGAATCTATTATCTCCCGAAGGAGGCTGAACTAAAGTCCATAATTGTGTGGCAGAGGGACATTCAAAGAGCGCATGATTTATAGTCTCTTCCTCAAGACCACATCGTTTACATAAAGTATCCACAACCATCCCCCTATCTCTTAATCGGGTCATAACTGCCAAAGATCCAGACACCAGCTGCCAAATAAAGTGACGAATTTTGGTTGGACATTGTGTCTTCCATGCTTGTGCGGTTGTGCCTTTAGAGCTGCGAAACTTGGTTCCCTAATATATTGATCCTCATTATGTTGACTCTCTTTTTGAGCTAACCAGTATCCCGACTTGACCGTGCTAACAATCAAATGTTGTTAGTTTCTCATTTTTTTAATTTTTTTATTTTAAGTTAAGAGAATTATTATGGATGTCAAAATATGTGTATTTATTAAAAATTGAGTTTTAAAAAGTATGTAAACATGAATAAAAGAGATGAAAAGGATTGGTAAGGTGATATTTATTGGGAAAAATTGTACACATTTTTAGTAATGTAAAGAAACCCAATAAATCAAGTAAACTATCATTATCAGAAACGAGACTTTTCTGGGAAATGATTCCAAAATCTTTGTATCCTAGGAAATGTACATGACTCAACAACAGATCTTAAATTTCTTTGATAAAGATCATGAATCAACTTGTCAAAAACAAAAAAAGTGGACATTAATTTATAGATTAAACAAAAAGAATTTGGTACAATAGTGAAATGTAAAGAGGCACGTAACTAGTACAAGAAACCAATCACGAGCAGTGGTCTGAAACCCGAGGCAGAGTCAGACACAGAGACAAACATCTCCTTAAAAGATCTCATTTCCTTTTTCTTTTAAAAATCCAAACTTTACAAAACTCTTTTTTTTCTTTTTTTCTTCTCTCAACATTTTTAACCTTAACTGCATAAAAAATCTCTCACGAGTCTTGTTAAGAAGAGGTCAAGAGAACCAGAGCTGCTCTTTTGCTTCTTCTTCTTCTCTCATTCTTAGAAAGCTGACATTTTGAGATTTTTTAGTGTTTTGGTAAGTGTTTTTTTTTTCTTCCAGTCATTCTTGAATCCAAGCTTAGATCCCATGTCTTTACTTATGTGTTTCACTTTTTCACAGCAGCTTTTGATTTTTCTTCTGAGATTTCAAAAATGCGTTGTAAAGTTTTCCCATTTTCTTGCCACATCAAATCTCCGGAATTAACGCTTTGATCTGAGTTTGGCACTTCGAGTTCTCTGCAAATTTTCATATTTTGGATCTGAGTTTCTTACTAAATTGAGTATTCACTTCCACTAAGCCATTTATATTTAAAAATAGTTTAATTTCACTTTTAGTTACAAGTAAAACCAGTATCAGCTACTGGAAAAGTTCTGATTCTGGATCAATCAAGTTGGATTAGGATCTTTATTAGTGCTCTGTCTTTAATTATTAATCATAATCTTGGTCTAGTTTTCAACTTGTAGGATATTATCAAGTGAACACATCCAGTCCAAAATGGACGAGGCAGAGAGCTTTGTCCCTTTTCAAGGTATTAAGAACGATGTCAAAGGGAGACTCAAATGTTATAAGCAAGATTGGACCAGTGGTTTCAGAGCTGGATTTAGGTATATATTCCATTTTTCTTGTTGCTCTAGCTTTTATACTCTTGTTGATATTTGAGCTTTGATGTGAACTTATAGGATTCTGGCACCAACAACTTACATATTCTTTGCATCCGCTATTCCGGTGATTACATTTGGAGAACAATTAGAAAGAGATACTGGTACATCAGAAATGACACTTTTGTTTCCACAATTGATGTATATTATCTTGGATTCTAAATCTTGGAACTTGGTTAGATGGCAAGATCACAGCTGTTCAAACTTTAGTTTCGACAGCATTATGTGGAGTGATTCATTCCATTATTGGAGGCCAGCCATTGTTGATTCTTGGTGTTGCTGAGCCTACTGTTATCATGTACACCTTCATGTTCAATTTCGCTAAAAGTAGAACGGATTTGGGATCTAATCTCTTTCTCGCTTGGACCGGATGGTAAACTCATTATCTTGCTCTTTGCATGATCAATACCTTTCAAGACGCTTTTAAAGTCTGAAACTTTCTGTTTTAAGGGTTTGCTTGTGGACGGGGATGTTGTTGTTCTTGTTAGCTATATTAGGCGCTTGCACCTTTATCAGTCGATTCACTCGACTTGCCGGGGAACTGTTTGGTATCCTTATCGCCATGCTTTTCATGCAAGAAGCCATTAAAGTAAGTATTAGAGCTTCCTTTATTCTGTTACATTCATAACTTTATACTAGCATTTGCATCAAAAGTTTGAAACTCTACTAATCTCAGGGCATTGTGGATGAGTTTGGTGTCCCTGGAAGAACAAATCCAAAAGCAGCTGAGTTCCAACCTGCTTGGGTGTTTGCAAATGGAATGTTTGGTTTGGTTTTGTCTTCTGGACTTCTCTTTACCGCATTGAAAAGCCGCAAAGCAAGATCTTGGAGATTTGGTGCTGGTAAGGACCCCTTAGTGTTCATTCTAAACTTGAAGTTAGAAGTCATTTAGAACCCCAGGATCACCGGTATCCTTGTGATTGCAGAATGGCTACGAGGGTTTATAGCAGACTACGGTGTTCCGGTGATGGTGGTAGTGTGGACTTGTATCTCATACATACCTTGGAAAAAAGTTCCTCAAGGAATACCAAGACGTCTCGTTAGTCCAAATCCATGGTCTCCTGGTGCATATCAGAATTGGACTGTCATTAAGGCACTAATTACTTCCTCTCTCTTTATTACACTATTAATGCTTTATTATCTTCATATTCATCAATGTGCATGGTTTAAAAACTGCAGGAGATGGTAGATGTGCCTGTGCTTTACATATTTTTAGCATTGGTTCCAGCTTCAATGATCGCGGTTCTTTACTATTTTGACCATAGTGTAGCTTCGCAGCTCGCACAACAGGAAGATTTCAATCTGAGAAAGCCTCCTGCTTACCATTATGATCTGCTTCTTCTAGGTTTCTTGGTAAGATCAAGAATCTGTTTTTCTTGACCTGGCCGTTTTATGACATGTTGGATTTCTTCTCCTGTAGACAATCATTTGTGGTCTCCTCGGTATTCCTCCTTCAAACGGTGTCATCCCACAATCTCCAATGCACACAAAAAGCTTGGCGACACTGAGACACCAGGTTTGATCATATCACTTGTGTCTATTTTCAGTTGCATTTTTTTTCTATGCTTCTAAAACCAGTGTAGTGGTTGATGTGCAGTTACTTCGAAACAAACTCGTGGCAGCTGCGCGAAAATGCATTAAAAACAAAGCAACTATAGGAGAAGTGTATGGAAGCATGGAAGAAGCTTATCAACAAATGCAGAGCCCTCTGATACACCAAGGGCCTTCTCGGGTATGTTCGGATCATCTATATCAGCTTATAGTTAGATCTTTAACTCACTCCTGATCGAGTACTGGGCATATCAGATTCAGGGACTCAAACAGTCACAAATGCAAAAGGCTTCAGGCTTAGGAAATGCTGATACATTAGTCGATGAAACAGTATTCGACATAGAGACAGAAGTAGAGAATATATTGCCAGTAGAAGTTAAAGAACAAAGACTAAGCAACTTTCTTCAAGCCATGATGGTAGCTGGATGTGTTGCAGCAATGCCTTTAATCAAACGAATCCCAAGCTCGGTTCTTTGGGGTTACTTCGCTTACATGGCCATCGAAAGCCTCCCGGGAAACCAATTTTGGGAAAGAATTGTACTTCTTTTCACCGCTCCAAGCAGGAGATACAAGTAAGAAATGAAACGTTTCAAAAATCCGAGCATCTTGTTTTGCAGCATTTTCATAATCTCTTGGTTTTTGCAGAGTTCTTGAGGATAACCATGCTGTGTTTGTTGAAACTGTTCCGTTTAAGACAATGGCGATGTTCACTCTGTTTCAAGCGGGTTACTTGCTGATCTGCTTCGGAATCACGTGGGTTCCAGTGGTCGGAGTTTTATTCCCGTTGATGATCATGTTCCTTGTTCCGGTTAGACAATACGTATTGCCTAATTTCTTCAAAGGAGCTCATCTTCAAGATTTGGATGCTGCAGAGTATGAAGAAGCTCCTGCTCTCTTATCATTCAACCTCAAACCGGTAATAAAATCTCTTCTTCTTCATCTCTACGAAAGCTTTATCGCAAATTAGAGCATATAAGATCCTGTTTCTTTGTGTAGGAAGGAGAAGTGAGCCGTGCAACGTCGTTTGCGGACAGTGGAGAAGTAATGGATGGAATGTTCACTAGAAGCAGAGGAGAGATACGGAGAGTGAGCAGCATAAAGCTGGCGAATGGCGGAGGAAGTGGATCCGGAGGAGGTTCGCCAGCAGGAGGAGTGGAGTTGATGAGAAGGGTGGTGAGTTTTCAGAATCCAAGAGTGTCGGAGAAAGTGTATATTCGGAGCTTCAGTGATTTCAGAGGAGCAGCAGGAGGAGAGCTAAGTCCGAGGTCGCCTGGCGGAAGAGCTCCGCTTAGTCCACGGTTCACCGCCACCGGTGGAGGAGGAGGAGAACAGAGACTTTCTAATTTAGGAAAGTCTGTTTAACAAAAGAAACAGTTTAGTGTAGTGTCTCTATATTCAGACTTGTTCTGAACAAACAAATCCTAAAGCTAAAGTTATTTTTTTTTGTTTTTTTTTTTTTTGATAAGGAAGTTATTTTATTTGTTTGTTATTATGATCTTTCAAAAAGAAAAAAATCAGGAAGTTATTTTATTTGTTTGTTATTATGATCTTTCAAAAAGAAAAAAATCACTATTTTGGGAATTAAAGAAAAAATAGAGAGAAAAATTTTAAGGAACCAAACTTGTGATTATCAGTCTGATGTTTACAGTCTCATTTGTAATTTGTAAGGCTTTATTCATTTTGTCTTGGTTATTATTATGACATTTTTTGAAGTGAAAAAGAAAACAATTATTTATGGCGGACACTGTCAACGACACCGTTTAATCGCTTAGCTGACTAATGAAACGACGACGTATTAAGTGTCGGATAACAAGAACTCCTCTTCTCGGACTCTGCTTAGCATCTTGGGTTGTTCTGCAACTATAATTGGACTGATCCTGGATCTCCATGATTACTTCCTTTTCAGTTTCATCAGTAATCAAATTATAACCGGTAAGCTTCTCAATTTTACTAAGTTAATACACAAGCTCTCGAAACAGTATGTTCGATGTTTCAAAAATGTTATTTTTTTTTTTTCATGTTCTTGTATCCATCCAAGACTGATTTTTTCTGCACCAATTCCATATTTGTATCTCTTCTTTTTGCTTAATGTATTGGGTTTGTGACTGTCAAACCCAACACAAAATCAATAGGTTTTGGTTCGTTGACCATTGTTTTAGTTAGGAATTTGGAGAATGACACCAATTCTAATATGGAATTTGGGTTATTGACTTATTGTTAGGTGGTGATGTGAAGAAATGATGAAACTCATGTCATTCTTGAAACTCAAGTTTGGTTTCACTTCAGTCAGAATGAGGAATTGGTCGGTGGGGATCTTCATCCTGGTTCTTACATTGATCTTGATCATTCGTTATGAACAACCTGATCATAAACCTTCTAAGCATCACACTGTGGATGATTCTACTGTGGAAGGTGAGAGTGTTCACGAGCCAGCAAAGAAGCCACATTTTATGACTTTGGAAGATCTTGATTACCTCTTCACAAATAAGAGCTTTTCCGGAGAAGACGATGAGTCGAATGGATTTCTTGTATGGTCTCGTATGCGTCCGTTTCTCGAAAGGCCTGATGCTTTGCCAGAGACTGCTCAGGGGGTTGAAGAAGCTACATTGGCAATGAAAGATTTGGTTTTATCGATCAATAAAGAGAAAGAAGTTTCTTCTTCTTCTTCTTCTATGGTCTCTAAGGAAAGAAACTGTCCGGGTTTTGTCACTGCGTTTGATGGGGATTTGTCTGGTTTTAGGCCTGTACTTGAGCTTCCCTGTGGTTTAATTGAGGATTCTTCAATAACTTTAGTTGGTATTCCTGATGAACATTCTCAAAGCTTCCAGATTCAGCTTGTTGGCCCGGGATTATCAGGAGAAACCCCTAGTCCAATCATCCTGCGTTACAATGTGAATTACACTGAGCTATCCATAGTGCAAAATACATGGACAGAACAGCTTGGTTGGGGACACAAAGTGCGATGTCCATCTCATGGATCATTTAAGAATCAAATAGGTAATAGAACTTCTGGCTGTTACATTTCGTTGCTCTTTTATGTCATCTTTACGGATTGTTGAAAAGTGTCTTGGCAAATATTGTAGTTGATGAACTTCCTCTCTGCAACAAACAGACCGTTAGAATCACTTTGGAAGATGATGCCGCGAGAGATCTTTCTCTTGGAAATGCTGATTTTCCGTTTATCAAAGGGAGTCCCTTCACTGCCACATTGTGGTTTGGCGTACAAGGTTTTCATATGACGGTAAATGGGCAGCAAGAGACTTCATTTGCTTACAGAGAGGTAAAGGGATCAATATATACCATATTAGTTTTGAGGTTATTAGTTACTTCTTATAAACCCACGTATCTAATTTGCAGAAGCTTGAGCCGTGGTTAGTTAGCGGTGTCAAAATCTCAGGTGGTTTGAAACTTTTATCTGCCTCAGCCACAAGGCTGCCGGTTCGAGATGACCAAGTCTCTCTAACCATAGAGGAGAAACTTAAAGCTCCATCACTTTCCGGAACAAAAATAACATTGTTGGTAGGTGTTTTCTCCACTGGTAATAACTTTAAGCGACGTATGGCATTGCGAAGATCTTGGATGCAATATGAAGCAGTAAGATCTGGCAAAGTCGCTGTTCGATTTCTCATTGGCCTAGTAAGTACTACTCTAAGTCGAGATTTTACCTTGGAATCATACATTCCTAGCAATAAATTGGCGTTTTTTTTACCAGCACACCAATGAAAAAGTCAATCTGGAGATGTGGAGAGAAGCTAAGGCATATGGGGATATTCAGTTTATGCCATTTGTTGATTACTATGGTCTGCTTAGCTTGAAAACAGTTGCACTTTGCATACTCGGGGTAAGCTGTTCTTTACACAAGACATGTAAACTGTGAGATATCACTCTTGACTTGTCTTGGTGGATCCCTCTGATGTCTTTCCATGTTGATACAGACCAAAGTCATCCCAGCAAAATACATAATGAAGACGGATGATGATGCATTTATTCGAATCGATGAACTCCTATCGAGCCTAAAAGAAAAACCGTCCAGTGCCCTTTTGTACGGTCTAATATCATTTGATTCATCGCCGGACCGTGAACAAGGCAGCAAATGGTATATCCGTAAAGAGGTAACTTGTCAATATTTCTCACACATCTCTCTTTGCTCTATCTTTATAGCGACTCATATTGCATCTTTGTTGTAAAGGAATGGCCTCTAGATTCATACCCTCCATGGGCACATGGCCCTGGCTACATCATTTCTCAAGATATCGCGAAATTTGTGGTGAAGGGGCATCGTCAAAGAGATCTTAAAGTGAGTTTTGTAATTTTCATCATAGAGTTAAAATAAACTAATTTGTGAGATGGTATATAATGTGGTGTTCTTTTTCTTTTCTTTTTTTTTGCTGAAAGCTTTTCAAGCTGGAAGATGTTGCAATGGGGATATGGATTCAACAGTACAATCAGACAGTAAAAAGAGTGAAGTACATGAATGACAAAAGATTTCATAACAGTGGGTGTAATTCAGATTACATTCTTGTTCATTACCAAACGCCTAGGCTAGTTTTATGTCTCTGGGAGAAGTTGCAAAAGGATAGTCAATCTGTTTGCTGCGAATAAGTCTCTCAATCTTGTTGCCTCTGGTGGAGGATCAAATGTTTTGAACTATATAGATCATGGTCTACGTTAATTAAGTGTTTTTTTTGGTTTTTTATGTGCCGTTAATATCCGAATAAAATATTTTTAGTTCTTAAAAAATGAGTAAATCTCGAAATACCACTTATTTAATTTTTGTTTCAAAAAATTAAAATACTATTAATAAAATAAAAATTATTAAAATGATAAAATAACAACTAATGGTTTAGTACAGTACCCCCTATACAGCTACATGAAATTGGAAAACATGACTTGATATTTGCTCAGAAATTTGTTATAAAGACTACATCCCATGTTTATGTCTTAATCACCAAATCTTGCATGCAGCAACGATAATTATCACCTAGCTGGCTAAATAATTGATAGATATTGCAATATTAGCTGAAAGGAGTTTAACGGTTAGTGTTCTAAGATCAATGCATAAATCGTTCGACCTTAATTAATATTCACCGAAATTATACATTCAGTCTAAAAAACACTCAATATAATATAATGTGATCGATTGGGTAAAGATGTACTTAATTCAAAAAGGGTCCTTTTGGTCCATATCTGACCACACTCAGAAGGGATCATGGATTTGGAGGAAGTTACTAAAGTACAGGGAGCTGGCTAGGGGTTTTCATAAGATCCAGGTGGGCAATGGGGTTTCTACTCATTTTTGGTTTGACAGGTGGTCAGATTTAGATCATCTGTGGGCTCTGGTGGGTGCTAGTGGAACCATTACTTTGGGTATTGGTAAGCATACAAAGATTTCAGAAATCCCCACAGGCAGGAGAAGGAGGCATCACAGATTATTGGTTTTGAATGAAATCGAGGAGGAATTGGAGAAACTAGGGCATAGAACACATTCTGATCCAGTTATTCATCTTTGGAGAAACAAAGCTGGCAATTATAGGGCGAGGTTCATATCAAGAGATACTTGGTCTCAGATTAGGGTGCATAGGTCTACCATGCCTTGGGCAAAAGGGCTTTGGTTCAACCATGCAACCCCAAAATTCGCTTTTGTTGCGTGGCTAGCTATGAGGAATCGTTTGACTAAGGGGAACTGATACGATATTGGGGTAGGGGAATTGATACAACTTGCGTGCTTTGCAGCAATGGTGAGGAGTCTGTGGTACATTTATTTTTTGCTTGCAGCTACTCCAGTCAAGTTTGGGGAACTCTTATGAGGGGACTTATGGGGAGACAGTTTACAGTCCAATGGAATAGGCTTCTGCAACTTCTCTCTGATCACAATTTTGACAGGATTACATTCTACTTGTTTTGCTACACTTATCAAGTAGCTATTTACCATATTTGGAGAGAAAGAAATAGAAGACGACATGGTGAAGAAGCACTCTCTGCCTCGAAACTAGGTACTATTATTGATCTTGTGGTAAGGGCTTGGTCACTCTCTGTAGGAAGGAATGATGCTAGAATGGAGGATATTTTGTATAGATGGTCTGCCACGAGGAGGAATGCTAGATAAAAGAAAATTTTGACCGATGTTTGTAAATAGGAAAGGAGTAGTTGGGGTTAATTTTCTTTCTTGTAAGTTTGGCTCTTTTTTGAATAAAATTTAACATCTTATTCAAAAAAAATATAATGTGATCGATTTAGCATGTGTTAGCATATTTAAATCAAAAAAATGTTTGATATTTAATGAAATAAATAAATTTGAAAAACAAATCGTACTAAGATCCCGAGAATTTAAGATCGTCATTGACTTTACTGCTATGTATATAGTGCTAGTTTTTTTGGTTTTGAGTTTTATCTTTTTTTAATATCCATTTGGATTTTTACAACCTTTTACCAAATCCAGTAATTTAGATGCGTTAAGTTTGGTTTTGAGTTTTTTATCTCTTTCTTATCGTGTTGTATTGTTACGAAACTTACGATACCCTATTGCTATTCAAAATTCATATATGAAATGGGTAACGAAAAGTGGATATATATACACACACGTGCATGCATGAGTTTTTTTTTTCTTTTTTGTCAACAAATACATTTATATTAGATTTTTTTAAAATAATGAATATACATGGTCCAAGGGAAATTCTTTTGGTTGAGATCCACATAGCTTTTATTTTTCTCTTATATATTTTAACATCCAATATCAAAAATAAATGTGGCCTTCCCATTTGTAGAAAACGTTTTTTTTTTCTTTTTATATGATAATTAATACAATGTTTTTTGAAAAATAGTGAAACAATCTCATTTATAGATTTTAGTAAGTAAAAAAAATAAAGATTTAGGATAATGTTAAAAATAATAACGTGTCTACTTTTGTTTATAAGATTTTATTATACAATACTTTTGCCTAAACTATTTAAATTTATGATCCTAAAAAAACATATAGAAAATCCTTCCAACGAAAAGAGTTTTTTTCGCGTTGCAGTTATCCCAAAATCATTACTTTGAACCTAGTTAGGTTTTGAGAGTTTGTTTTTTTCTCCGTCCGTCTGACAAAAAAAAAAAAAAAAAAAAAAANCATAGAAAATTTGGTAAACATTCCAGACTTAAACCCCAAGGAGGATTTGGCGAAAGTTGCAGAGAAAGTGATAGTTTATGGTGTGAATGATGATGCTGCAAGGATTGGTTGGTTCCTAATTGGTCTGTTTTACCTCTGGGGCTTCACATATGCCATGGTCTCAATGGGTTACAACTATCTTTGGATTGTTGCTGCTGCTTCGGTGTATGCGTTTGTTCTCTCGAAATCAATGTTTTTTGATGAGGTACCATCTCCTGTTTACAGAGCCCATAAAGGCCTAAGGACTTTCATCCCTTCTATGGTCTACTTCCTTCTATATTTCATCGGTTTCAAGACCCAAAACCTCACCCTCTATTTCTTGGCTTTATTTATCATCTTTGGGCTAAGCGTTTTGTTTCAGCTACGTTACCCGGTCGAAGGTTTTCACTTTTTCTATCTTTTGATGCTCTTGTGTTTTGCGTTATTAATGGGTGTTTATGCTACTTCTTCTGATCCAAATTTTCGCACCTATTGGTTATGCTTTCTCGTCCTCCTTACCTTTCAGTACCCTATCTTCGCCTCCAATGATCCTGATTCATCATCCAAGATGTTCGCTTTCTATTGAACATTTTTCTATTGTAGGTTTGTCCTTTGTTTACTTTGTGTTTGTCCTTTAACTTCATCTTTATCCTTGTGCTATGTAATGTTACCATATTTTGCTATTTCATAAACACTGTGACTTAATAATCTAGTGATATAATGACTTTATATCTAGTAGTGTATCATCCTGATCTTAAGGAATTACCAAACATTGACATTTAATTTAGTAAGTTCGATAGTGGGTACGGATCATATATGCATATGTCAACCCAAATCCACCTCAAATAGGTGTTATTTTAGATATGAATCATATTTGAATGTTATCGTATCAAAGTTGTCATATATATCTTTAAGTGTTACCATGGCAAAGTTTTATGTTGTATATATCCTACCTTTTACTTCCGTTGGTCTTGTATGTTAATTTTTTTTTATTTCCTTTTTCATCTAATTATTATTCAACCTAAAAAGAGAGTATACTAGTAGTGGGAAAATTTAGCCAGCGGTCACAGTCCAACTCCGACAAACCATAGAACCGTTCCTAGAGACCTTTAAACGAAAAACCATAACAAAAATTGAAAATTTAGACACAACCAGTGCAATACTAAACTAAAATGAATCAATCCACGACATTCAAAACAAGGATAAGGCACTTAATGAACCAATTCCGACTCAAAATTGAAGAAGGACTTCCCCTATGACAACTAAATCTACCTCGGCGGTTATTCCATTTTATTTGTTCAATTTTGATACTAGTTGCATTACTTTCCCAATAAATAAAACACATTTCTATTACTCGGCGGTTATACTATAGAATATAGATGCATGCAGAAACAAGATAGAATATAAGTACAAAAATAAACATATTAATTGTTTCATCCATCAAACATTAAACCCAACCTACTCTTGTGAGTATAACAAATCCAACTAGTCCTCCTACGTACACAGCCATGATGGGTGATGTTGTGTACTTTGGTATATATGTATTAGGATTTAGGAGAAATAAAATTATTAGAGAGGGTAAATTTACTTTATGGAGTTCACAAATGGTAGAAAATATAGGTTTCTTACTCAGTGTTCTTTCAAACAAAAATTATGAATTATTTTATCCTCATTAGTGAGAGAGTCAACAAACAGTACGTACGTACCTCTCATTTAAAAAAATAAGTATGGCCATCCACATTTGATAAAAAAAAAAAAAAAAACAAGTGATTCATTATTGCTAATCCTGATGATAAAAATACATCCCATTTAAATAAGTTATTCATTATTGCAAACCCTGAAGATAAAGACTTGGTGGCATTTACATTTGTTCTTTTATGTTATGGGTGAAGAACATTAATTTGTTTTGTGAACTTTGATCTCGACCTCCTCATGCTATAGTGTATGGTGTCAATGATCCATTTTCGAGAAACTAGAATGGGAAGACGATGGTGTTAATGTTTCTCTCGGTCTCTTCTTCACTATGTTCATTTCGAATTCTCGAATCAAAGCATAAGTTTCGTCGCAAATAGAAATGTGAAAAAATAAGCAAATATTTTTCAACTTGAAGACTTAATCTGTGATATAAGTTTTTTTAAAACGACCAAAATTAGCATTCTCTAAGATAAATGAAAACATAAAGTTATTGAAATAGGTGCAAGTTTCTAAGATACCAAAAAATAGTTATTTTTGTATTTATTTCGACAAACATCAATTCTTTCGTAACAAATAATTTCCAGAGGTTAAAAATGTTAGTAGAATCGAATAAAATGAATTGGTACCTTTAGACCTGATTGAAGTCTAAAAAACTTAAATCAAAGATATACATGCTATTTAAAAAAATTGTCGTATATATTAAGGATTAAAACTAGTGTATTATGATATAATCATGACAAGGCGGTCCCGTGCTTTACGTCTAGGAATTATTTTCATAAACCAAATAATTAAAAGTTATTTACGTCTTTAGTTATATCATGATAGATGATGATTGAATTCTATCAGCTATGAATATCAAGTTTTAAAATGACCAAGATTCGTGACCGAAAACAAAAATTGACCAAGACATCAGACATTGGGTCAAACTCTTATAATAATTTTTGTTTTGGGGACACCATAGTTGATTGACACCATAGTTTAATAGACATCTTGGAAAAGAAGAAATATAATATATAGATTAATTTAAACAAATGAATATTAAAATAATTGGAATAGAGGAAACAAAGGAAAGTGAAACCTAAAACAACAAATTGCTAAAAGAAGATGAGCTTCATAACAAACCAGCACCGTAAAATTGGGAGACTATACAATGTTATTATAGCTATGTGAATATACATATATATATATATATATAGATATAACATAGTCATATAGGGTTTAGAGATTGAAAAATTGAAACAGAATCTAAGAGTACAAAATCTAAGATTTATAAAGATTTTTAAACATATTTTTTATCTGATTTACAAATATTTTTAAACATATTTTCTTATATTTCTCTGAAATTTTGTGAGTTTCACGTATGATAATATATCTCACAATTGTATATAAATATTTTGTTCTAAGGTTTTGAATGTTATTTTGGGCTTTTATACATGGTTGGGTTTAATTATTTTTTTCGCAAATGAATCGTAGAGAAATCTATACGGGCTTTTGATGACATGGAATAACGACCAATCAAATTAAAATATTTTTAATGAAAAATAGAAGAATCACCGAGAGGATGCCACGTAGGACGATGTGCCTTGCATTTGTATATAAAGATATCAAACTCTAAGCTTCTGTCTTAATATTGGAATTTAGCCGGTTAACCGCTTGGAAATTTCAATTTGAACGGTTGATATGAATTACCGGTTCAATTCCTTATAACCGGTACTTACCATATCCAACCGAAATCAGAATCAACGTGAATTATCCAAAACAGAGTGGAAGCCAAAGAGGAAGAAGACGATGACTTCAATGTCTCTCTCGTTCTCTTCCTCACTCTCTTCATCTCGAATTCCAGAATCAAAGCCTAAGTTTCGTCACAGAGTTGATGTTACCGTGGTGCGATGCATTTTAGCTACGTCGAAATCTTCTTCTACGAAGAAGAGGCTTTGGAAGGAAGGTGAATTCCCCGGAATTACAGAGCCGGTTAACCCGAGAAGACCTCCGATGAAGAATGTGAAGAAGAAATTGGATAAGAGAAGTCAAGCTAATGGATGGGCTTGCACCGTCACTGAGACCTTGTCTGATCTAATCGCTAAAAAGCAGTGGCTACAAGCTCTCGAGGTATCTCAATTTCTCTATTCTAAGTCCCAGTTCAATCGAATTCGAACATTACGAGTTTCTATTTTGAAATTGGAATCGTTTTTTGTGTGTGAAAGATGAGTTGATTTCAATTGGGTATTTTGTTGATGGTCTTAGGTGTTTGGGATGTTGAGAGAGCAACCATTTTATCAACCAAAGGAAGGAACTTACATGAAGCTGCTCGTTCTTTTGGGGAAATCTGGACAACCCAATCATGCACAGAAGCTGTTCGACGAAATGATTGAAGAAGGGCTTGAACCAACTGCTGAGCTTTACACGGCTCTTCTCGCGGCTTACACTCGAAAAAATCGCATCGACGAGGCTTATTCGGTTCTTGAACAGATGAAAAGCTTGCCTCGGTGTCAGCCTGATGTTTTCACTTACAGTACTTTGCTCAAGGCTTGTGTGGATGCTTCTTTGTTTGATATGGTGGAGTCTTTGTATAAGGAAATGGACGAGCGTTCGATAACTCCGAATACGGTGACCCAGAATATTGTTTTGAGTGGGTACGGTAGAGTTGGAAGGTTTGATCAGATGGAGAAAGTTTTGTCTGATATGCTGGTGAATACTTCTTGTAAACCTGATGTGTGGACTATGAATATCATCCTTAGTGTGTTTGGCAACATGGGTAAGATAGATATGATGGAGAGCTGGTACGAAAAGTTCAGGAACTTCGGGATTGAGCCAGAGACTCGGAGTTTTAATATCTTGATTGGTTCTTATGGAAAGAAGAGAATGTATGATAAGATGTCTTCAGTGATGGAGTACATGCGAAAGCTTGAGTTCCCATGGACAACAGCGACCTACAACAATATCATCGAGGCGTTTGCAGATGTCGGTGATGCAAAGAACATGGAGTATACGTTTGATCAGATGCGTAGCGAAGGTATGAAAGCAGACACAAAGACCTTTTGCTGTCTCATAAATGGATACGCCAATGCTGGTCTTTTCCACAAAGTCATTAATAGTGTTCAGTTGGCTGCAAAATTTGAGATACCGGAGAACACTGCCTTTTACAACGCAGTGATATCAGCTTGTGCTAAAGCCGATGATTTGGTAGAGATGGAAAGAGTGTACACAAGAATGAAGGAGAGGCAATGTGTACGCGACTCAAGAACGTTTGAAATCATGGTCGAGGCGTATGAAAAGGTAGGTATGAATGATAAGATCTATTACTTGGAACAAGAGAGACAAACGGTAATGAATCACGCCGCAGCTACAAAAGAAGAAGAGAGTCGCCCGGGATGACTGATGTTTGTGAATCTCTTTACACAAGAGAAAGAGAGATGTTTCACTTGAAACAGTAGAAGAAAGAGTTTTGTAATACACTTGATTATGTGTATAAAGCTTTTACTTTTTATGTTTTGTCAAACATCTGAAGTAATCCGTTCTCTTTGCTAGGTAGAATTAAGAAATTTGAAGTTCTATTAAAAAAGTGTTAAGTGTTGTATTATTGATATTCCATTATCACTTATATCTCTATCAAATTTCCATCATGTTACAGAAGCATGTCTTGCTTATCTCACTGATATGCTTTACTCGATTTTCTGTTATTTTAATTATTAATTCAACCGAACCGACCATGTCAGAATCTTATAATAAAGTAATAAACTATTTCATATAATTTGAGTCATCATTATTGTAACCAATTTTTTAAGTTCATAATTTGTTATTTCAGATATATTATTAAAAAAAACACTAATATAATTTGTTATCTTTATAAATGATTACATCAATTAGGCCTAACATCAATCAACAACAACAAATTAACTTTATGCAACACTTAAAAATACGCAAATTATTATTTTATTGATCAAGGATTCCATTAAAAAACATTTCTATCCACACTAATGTTTTTTTTTGTGTATAGGAAAATGTTAAATACCGAATGAAAAGAAAACGCAAAATCTCATAATTGTTGATTTGATTGAATACTCTAAACTATATTTTATGGGCCGAACATTAACAAAGTGAGCCCATGGAGAAGAAAAGTTTGACGTGTGCAAGAGTCCATTGCGGTAACTGCTAGTTGGCGTTTTCTATAAATGTAATTGTCTTTCTTGTACCGTTTCTTCTCCAACAATCAAATTACCAAACCAACAATTGAACACATCTTCTTCTACAAACAATACTTTCCAAAACAATTCGTCGTAGCTTCAATCCAAATCAAATCCAGAATGGGGATTGTTGTCAAGTCGTTCAAAGATCAATTCTCCTCTGGTTAGTCTCTGTTTTTGGATTCTTCTCGTGAAAATGTGCGCTCGGTTTGGTTTTGATCGGTTTGATTTGGTTTGCAGATGAGAGATTGAAGGAATCGAAGAACATCATTGCCAAATATCCAGATAGAGTTCCGGTTAGTTTTGATTTCTTTCGTGTTGGTTCGTTAAAAAAACTTGCCGTGTGATTTCGGATTTCTCAGGGTTCCCAATTTTGATTCTATTAATTTCTCGAATTTTAAGGCCATTTGTTTGATGATAGGATCTGGGATCTGAATCTATTGAGTGATTTTGTGTATTGTGGTGCTGATTCAAGTCAATGCTGGAGAATTATAGATTTGGCTTAAGATCATGTAGATTAGTGAAAACATATTATCAATTATGTGATTATTTTTTGGCTGGCTGTTTATGGTAAAGATTGTGATTACTCACAGACAAAATTATTCATGAGAACTAATGATATAGTCAAACTTTTGTATGTGTTTATAATCACAGGTGATAATCGAGAAATATTCAAACGCAGATCTTCCAGACATGGAGAAGAACAAGTAAGTTTTGTGAGACATCAATTAACTTTGTCACAAAGTGAAATATCTTTGAATGAATGATCATGTTTTGATCTGTGTGTGTGTAGGTACTTGGTCCCACGAGACATGACTGTAGGACATTTCATCCACATGTTAAGCAATAGGTTACAATTAGATCCATCCAAAGCTCTCTTCGTTTTTGTACACAACACTCTTCCTCAGACCGGTAAGCATTGATTGATCCATCATTCATTCGATGTTAACACAAAAAAAAAAAAACTTTCTCAATTCGATTGGTAATATAATAACCATATGTGCTCTTTGATTGTTATGTAGCGAGTCGTATGGACTCTTTGTACAATACATTCAAGGAAGAAGATGGATTCTTGTACATGACTTACAGCACCGAGAAAACATTCGGCTAACCTCATTCACAAGATTCGTCGCTATTAATAAATCGAATCGCCAAAAAAAAACTCTGAATAATCAATCCCATTTGTTTGATTCTTCTTATGTGTTGTGAATAATTTGTCAGCTCTTGTTGTTGTTGTTGTTATTGTTGTTCTCTTTAGCTGACATTGTACATTCAAAAAAAAAAAAAAAAAANGACTCCAAAAAAAAGAAAGAAAAAAGCAATAATAATAAAACAAAAAGTGATGATAATATATATTCACACGACACCTTTCTCTTTTTAATAGTAGTTGTTTTCGAATATATATGTGAAGATAGTTTCGTGTAAGCACGTAAGTTTGGGGAGATATGGTAAAATGAGACCTAAAGAAAATTCAAATGTCGGTGTGTGTGTATAAAAACGTGTCCCCTACGACTATGATAGTGTGTTCTCCGATAATGTTTTAAGCTGAACCGCAAACTCTGGATTAGCCAATGTTCTTAGCCAATGAGATTATCCGTAATTTTAATTAGTGTCCTTATTTAAATGCTAGATAATAATGATTAATGACGCGTTGGATGGTAGGAACCAGATATTATATACTAAGCACATTATTTAACTATAATCCATATAAAAAAACTCTCTAGTACTTTTTTAAATCTCGGCCACGAAACCAAAATAGTGTTAAAGAGTATATCCTATTTTCAAAGAACAAAAATGTTACGATGCCAAACAATATCCAAAAGCTTGCTTTACTTTTTGGAAATTTTGTGCTATTCTTTTATTGCAGTTTATTATATATAGATTCGGATATTCTTCACTGAGACATTTCATTTTATAATAATGATAATGTCGGTTACAACTTACAAGCATGGGTATTGGGTACTACTATATAATAAATTAATTGATCCAGGACGAAATAATTGCGCTCCCAAATGTTAGTTAGACTATTATTTTATTTTGCTATAAGGAAGAGAATTAGATTAAGAAAAGATAACCACAATTAATATATCTGTTTTTTAATATATTTTTCTGTATTATTACATTATCACTTTGAAACTTTGGCTACATATCACGAGTCATCTAACAATAATAATTGTTTGGAGAAATTATATTCTTTTTATTTATAGGTAGTGCCAATTTTTTTCAATATAGGGAAAAGGTTGGAAACAAAAGAAAAATAATAAGCTATTTATATAGAACTATATAAAAGTTTACAATCATAACAAAATTATACTAAACCGTACGTCAACTAAGCTAAAAGCAAAACTAAATGATTTTTATCAAATGGTTTTTGGTCTAGTGATTTGAAAAACACTCAAGGTCACTAATTCGAATAAACTCGAGATGAGTGATTTACATCTTAAATATGATATCATGAACTACTAGCTTGAGGTATTGGGAGAGTTTATGAACCAAAGATTTAGATTTTCCCGGATTATCCAAAAAAAAAAAAAAAAAAATACTAAACCCTACGTCAACTAAGCTAAAAGCAAAACTAAATGACTTTTGTAAACTAAATGACTTCTTAGACATAACTCTTTTTTTGTTGGTCAACTATATCTTCTTTATATAAGTATGATGTCTTCTTTGAAATAAATATAACTTAAGAATCCTATGTTCTGCATGGAATATTCATTTTTTATTTGTAACTTGAAATCTCTTCCATTGTTTTGAATCTCAACATTATTGTTTTTAGGCCTCAGCTTCTAACTTTCAAGTGATCATTAATGAAAATAACGAAACGTGAATCCTAAAACTTAGGTGGTCACCAAAAGAAAAGAACTTGGGTAGGTGTGGTATGAGAATGAATAGTTCATCAACCATATCATAATTTCACACGTCACTCCTCTCTCTATTACTCTATCTCTAAGCACCTATTTTTTTTTTTAATTAGAAGTCACCTATCTATATCGACTTAGTGGATGGCATTGGTTAAGCTAAAAAATGCAATTAAAAACAAAAATTAAGATTATAATGTAAATGTATTTAATTCCCAAATAGCCCTTTAGAAACAGATAGATATTGTGAACAGATAAAACACAAATTGTAGTTGCCTCTGTTTTTTTTGTTAGTTTGGTTACTAGAGAATTTGTAGACATGTGTATGTGTAGATCTTTGTGACTCTCTCTTTTTGGCACTGCCACAAAGATAAAATTATGAGCATCTCCTTATGATATGGGCCATATTGGGCCTTCTTGAATCGAGAACGATGGGCCTTTCAAAAGAGAGACCTTTTAATAAACAGAAAACGAATTTTAGTTAATTAATCATCTTTTGTCAACAAACAATTTTTTCATTAAATACCATAACACAATCTTCTCGAATTGGCCTGTCCAAAAACGAGACACATTTCATTCGATCAAAGTACACATTGGTTTGATGATTTTTTTTTTTTTTTTTTTTTTTTTTTTTTTTTTTTTTTTTAAAAAAANATGTTTATTTGATAAGAAGGAATCAACGCATAATCTTGATTCTAAAGATAGTAAAGGTATTGATGTATTTTTCAGGTGGGACTTAGAATTTTAAGAAAGAGCAATTCAACACGTCCAAGTCTCGATTCGAAAATGTCGAGGTATCAAATCTTGCTATCGGGATAATGGAATCAAACCGTTTAGAATATATGTTGTTGTTCACTTGTTCCTTTGGACCTTCTTTTAAATCTTTCCAAGGTATCTTCTTCTGATATATATTCAAGATTGTATTACAAACAAGAACTCTCTCTCAAGCTTCACAAATATCAAACAAAACAAAAACAAAAAGAATAAAGGTGTTATCTCACACTCTCTCCCTCTTTTAATCTCAATCTTTTTTACTTTCTTTTTAATTGTTTCCCCCACACACAAAATGATTCTATAAGCTTTTATGAGTCAATGTTTCTGTGTATTCCTGTCGGTGAAACCTTTTTAGATGAAACAGATACACTGTAGATGAAGATGCCTCTTTGAAAAGACTAACAACTTGTGTTATCTAGTCTATGAGTTGGTTCAAGATGGTTTAATTGGTCTTTAGCAGATTACCGAAACCCCCCAAAAATCTTCGAATCATCCCGACTAGTACTGTTCAAAGAATCGTCCCTTGGAATTAGTGCCCGTCAAACCATATGGGATACGAAATATTTGTTTGATATTAATTCAATACACAAATAATTGTAGGTAGTTTTTATATAAAACATGTATCAATTATTATAAGTTTATTTTTTTCAAAATATAACGTAAAAAAAATTCTAAAATCGTTATTTATAAACTGGTTTATAATTATAAAGAAAAGAAAAATCGTTATCCAAAAAAAATATCTTATATAGTAAAGTAGGGTTTTCTTCCTAACTATTCATGAGAGGCTGCCATGTGTCCTCTTTTGATGTTTTTTTAGTCCCTCTCAATTTGCTATTTCTTTTATAATCCATCAATTTACAAAAATTGCATCACAAGGTTGTCATGTGTCCTCTTTTAATTTTTTTTAGTCCCTCTCAATTTATGATTTATTTCATTTCTCAACTAGCTCCAAGAA
>OVAF01000038.1:437-24491 GCA_900406245.1 Odontarrhena argentea
GTTCGGGGTTAAATACTCACGATGACGGTGGTTCAGGTCTGTATCGGCACTTTTCCCATGGTGCAACAGCCTTGTTGTGTGTGAAAACGAAATTATGTTTTTTTGTCCTAGCTACATTGATCAACAAAGAACTCTCCAATGCTGAACTAAACACAATTCTCTGAGATATAAGAACATGGATACAACGTTTACCACTTTGTTCTTTTGCCTCGGTCAATCGCGAGAGAAACAAAACTACTGATATGTTTGCTAAAAAAAGAAAGAGACATTAATGTTTTTTCAGTTTCTTGTGATGTACCGCCACAATGGCTTGTAAAATATTTGTTCGGTGCGTTTACTGTTTAATATAAACAGATGTTACAAAAAAAAAAAAAAAAAAAAAAAAAAAAANGGTTGCAATAAAATAAATTCCATAGTGAATTAAAATTGAATACTATGTGAGAACATTCGAGACCATTTGATCATAATCGAAACCATTACCGGAAGTTTGGGAAGGTATGAACACTATGTTTGGGCCTGTATCTCTTTTTTCCGGTCAAGTAGTCTGATAAATTCAAATGAGAATAATACTAAACACCATGCTGTTTTTATGAGCAGGCTAAATTGAACACCATTATTTTTACAGTTTTTGAATTTTATTTTGTTAATTTACAAGAGGAGGATGGGTCTATATGTTTTGTGAAGACAAGAATGAGATAATCAAGCTGGCAAAACCAGTAGTAATAAGTGTTATCTTTCCATATTGACACCATGAGCATTTCACCAACTAGGTTCCATCTATCACCTAACACTATTATTGTTTTTACTGTTACAAAAACACATTATGGACATGTTAAAGACAAATCATCCATCATAATTTACACATTGTTACTACATTTCTGTTTATTCATGCTTTCCCTTTTTGGTAATGTTAGTTTATTTTATAGCTTTGGTTAAGGAAGAAACGTCTTATCGTATTTGTTTACATATTAAAGTTTTACTTATGTTTCTTCAATAGAAAAAAGTGATCAAGTTGCAAAAAAACAATACTTTTGCTTTTTTTACCTCTTTGTTCCTTGCCTTGTTACCTAAATTGACAACACAATACCAAAAGCACACACATGACAAACCAAAACTCATTACCATTACTATTACCACCTTTGTATTTACAAGTTAACCAAAACCAAACCGAGTTTAAACACACATGAAAGTGTAAAGTGTTGTTGATTGACAGTGTTTCAATTCATTCAAAGATCTTATGGGACCCAAAAGAATCTCATTGGTACAGAGATTTTGTATGCAACTTGTCTCAACCTCTCAATTTGATTTGGGCCAACCTCTGTCTGATAAAGACACTACCTTTTGCAACATGGGCTTGATCCCACTTTTTTATTTATAGCAAAAAAATTTACATAATTTACTGTCTTTTTGAGTTTTACTGATTGGTCAATATTGGTTTTAACATACTTCTTTTTTCTGCCTCGACGTCATTTCCTGCCACAAGCATTAAATGATTCACTAAACGGACCGATTGCATGTCTTCTTCATATTGATGTCTTAATCAATTAGATCTCAAAATTATTTAAGTGTTTTTTATTTTGCTTTTGAAAAATCTTATTTGTGATATTGTTTCCATACGGCTATTGGTCAGTTTCTGACTTTCTGTCATACTCGTGAGCATGGGCTATGTACTTTATATATGCACATCCAAAATTATCTAATTTAATTTATGTCTACAAAGTTAAAACAACAAACGTTTTTAAGAAATTGTCAAATAAAAAAACCCACGTGAAACCAGGGTTTAAAACGAAAAAAAGAAGAAAAATAACAAATATTTTATAGTTATAAAAACAAAAATAACAAAATATTTTATATCAATCATTTTACAGAGAAAAAATGAATTGTTATTTTTATTTTCATATGCTTAACGAATTGCCTAAGCCAAATATTGTACTATATCATTAGCATTCTAAACAACAACAGTTTGTGTATTTTCACAAAATTTTAATTTTTAAGCAATAACATTTTAAGAAAGCTTAAAACGGTAAAAACCAAGCAGCTGAAACACAAAATTTTTATATTTTGGAATTTTATCTTTGACAATTTGTTCGGCCCACTTTGTGTTTTTTAAAAAATTATAATGAAAAAATCGTTTGAGGACAAAATTTGCATGAGCTAAAAATTGTACCATATATTAGTATATGAAAAATATAGTAATTCATTAAACTCAAAAGAAAAATAGTAAAAAATCTAACTTTTTTTTTTTTTTTTGGTTCAACAGTAAAAATATATATATATAATGCATGGGAGCGTTTGCTTCTGAGTGAAAAAGAAGGTTTCAAAGGGGGTCTAAGTCGCACTTCGGGAAGCCTCAACGGTCTGGTCCAATTTTTAAAACACACGAAAGAGACAAATCTATTCAATTGGTCAAAATAAACCTCGAACGAACCAATACTGTTGTTATTGCTGTTTTTGGTGTATGGTCCTTTTTTTGTTTTCTTTCTTTCAAAAACATCACAGACTTCTTTCTCTGATTTCTCCAGTTTCACATTTAACAATATTTTCTTTTAACCACTTCTCCATCTGAAATAGCAAAATACAAAACATAGTTAGTGAGAAGGGCAAAGAAAAGTCTCACAAAACATTTCTTAAAGTTGAACAAGAGAGTGACATGAAAGACACCATGTAAATCTAATAAATTGACATTTATATATATGATTTGTAATCACAAGAATATTACTAATATATACTCCTATATTATAGTGGGGGGACTAAGGTCAACGACAAGATAATTAGAAGTCTTCATTGGAAGACTCTTTTTCCCTTTAAATCTCCATTTCGCAATGTGGTCTTTGACAGAAAGACATATGAGTTCATGTCCCAATACAATGTCTTTCTCTTCTCACTACTGTTTCATTGATTTTTCTTCTCTCTTCTCTTCATCTTCATTGATAATACAATACATCAACTCAATGGGACATTATATGGCTGCTATATTTGATTTGTATTTTCATGGTGATGAATGCCATACAATTTTTTTATACAACCCAAGGAGAATGCTATACATTCACAAAAAAAAAAAAAAAAAAAAATGGAATTCATTAAATTTTTACTTTGACGCATATATATACATTTTGAGATTGTTATGTACAAGCCTAGTCAACAAGAATATTCACCTTGTATGATTATTTGGCTATTCCATTTTTTTTTTCCAATATACATTTCAAAACTTTACTTTATTTATTTATACTTATTCTGTTACATTTTTTATATCATTGGAGATAGTTTTTTTAAAAATATTGATATTTGTCAAGTCCTTTTCATAGGTAATTATCTACATCCTTTCCATGGTCACCAACAAATATCATTGGAGATAGTCGATGAGATGTGTACTCGAATATGATTGGATATAACATTTTGGAGTGTGAAAGTATAGTTGAATATATGTCCATGTATTCAGTTTCTACATGTTCATCATGGCCAACAATATGAAACACTAGGACTATTTTTCTGATCTTTACTTTGGCGAGTAGGTTCAAACAATTAGATTTATGATTAATTTTACTGAGTAAACCTATCTTCATCTAACTTCATTACCATATTCAAAGAAAACATTTAATAACTCCAAAAACAAGATTTTGTACTTTTCTTTAAAATTGATCCATACCTAACTATGTACATTGTTTAAAATTGACATATACCAAACTATATACATTGCTTAATTTTGTTGTTTATATCGAATCAAATTAACTATTTTCATAGACATAAATTAAGTACTTTTTTAACTAACACGATATGTAATGATTTATTGTCTTTTGAAATCATAAAATAATTTAAAGGGGACAATTTGTAAAAGGTTATTTTGTGATTCAATCAGTTTGTTTTTACCATTAATAGACATTGTTGCTCTGACACTTAAGTACAAAAAAGCACACATTGTTTTTACTCAGCATTTGAATCTTATATTTTTAGATAGTTGATTTGGTCTCAAATGAGATTAGTTAGAAGAATAGAAACTAAGATATTTTTCAAGAATTATATTTTACTTATTGTTAGTAGGAAGATTTGATGTGATGTGGTTATGTATAAAGAAATGCAAATAAAATGACAAGTCACACAAACTCAAGATTCATGCGAATAAAACAAAAGACAAAGATTTCCACAATTAATAAAAATACTACTAATATTATTATAAAAATATCAATAATATACCATCTTATATACTTGCTTCGTTGCATAGTGACAAACCTCTCACACAAAATCAAAACCTCCCTAATAAAAACTCTCACAATCTTAGAAATCTAATTACTTACTATATTTACTCGCAAAATTAATTAAACTCCTAATGTAGAAAAAAAATATCCGCTTCTTCAATAAATCGCAGCCGTCCATCATCAGAGGCACAAAATCGGACGGCTAAGCTTCACCCGCGTCGTCATCATCATAATTAAAAAAAAAACACTCTTCACTCAGAAAAAACCAGAATTGTTTTCCCGAGAAAACTCATTCCCGGAAAAACTCATCAACATCCCAAGAACCAGAATTGAAATCTCCAATCGTGCTTAACGGAAAACCCTCAAATAAATCCGAATCCTTTACAGAAAAGGATTCCATTTCATCAAGAAACAGAGGATCACTAGAAGCAATATGAGAATCCCAGAAAATGTCTCCACTTTGAAATAAATCCGGCAAGAAAAACGAATCCGTTGACAAATCCGCCGGAGTCTCTTCATTAACAACCTTAGATTCACCAGACGAAACCTTGTTTTGCTCTGTTCCAAACCCTGTTCCATACTCTGTTCCATGCTCTGGTATAAACTCTGTTCCATCATTTCGATAAAACCTTAACACAGAAGTCGGAGAACAGAGACTACTCTGAGACTCTCTCGCTGAATCACAACCAGAAGCCGTTTCAATATCAATCACCGGAGGACTAATCGGAGAAGAATTAGTCGCCGGAGGAGGAGGAGGAGGAGTGAGGAAATTGGTTAAAGCGTTATGACCTTTAAGCCGAATCGCAGCTTTATCATAACCTATCGCAGCTTCATAAGCAGTAGCAAAAGTACCAAGCCAGATTCTTGTTCTTGTCGACGAATCACGAATCTCCGCCGCGAATTTTCCCCATGGTCTTTGTCTCACTCCTCTGTACTTCACCGTACCACCATCGACTTTCTCCGTCACCACCGGTTTTTTCACCGGTTTTGCATCGGAGAATCTGATCTCTTCCACATAACGTTTGATTCTTGGCTCCGGAAATATTGATTCTTCGGTTTCTTCGTCGCTTGATGAATCGGTAGCACACGGATCCGTTACTGTGATTTTCACCACCTTTGGTAGACCGTTAACTGGACTTTCCGGTACGTTTGTGATCTTCCGGTGTACCGTGTATTTGGGTTTCTTCATCTCTATAGAATTTGAGTTAAAAGAGAGAAACAGAGAGAAAGAGAAGAAAGTAGTATTGAGTAAAAGTTTTTGGATTAGAGAAGAGTCAAAAGGCTATAACAATGGAATCGCCGTTTCGTAGTAACATCTTCTTAAATATAGTCACGCTCCATTTATGGTTATATTTAATTTTGTTTTCCTTTCTCACTTTTTAGTTATGGAATTTCCAAGATTTTGTTTGTTTTGAAACGTCACCATTTAAAATTTGTCATATCATAATTATGTTTTGTTTTTACTTATGAATCCTAGTAGTGTTTAAACAATATTGAAATTTTGTTAAAGATTGAAGAGTGGTAGTTCAGTGGTTTGTGTTATTATTTGTGTCATCAGTGTTTGAGATAAAATTAACGACGGATGAAAGTGGGAGAGTAAATGAAAATTGATCTAGTATTTTTTTTTTACCATTTTCAAACGTTTTATTTAATAAAATATTAAAATTTGACTATTAAAATATTTATCATTTTATCTTATCAAACATTTACGTAGATATGTATAACTCATTCGGATAGCAGTATCTTCAAAAATACTATTTCATATCCGTCACTTATATTTAAAACATTTTGTAAAAAAATTTATAGTAAATTGATAAATACAGTCTCGAAGTCCAAAATTTTAAAAAGTTTAAAAAATTATTAGTATATTTTGATTTTTTTTTTGACAATTATATTAATTTTCTGACATAGGTAAGAAGTAGTGGTATGGTTAATCAGATAAATTACTCCCTCCATTTTAATATATTTATTATTCTAGAAAATTTCATATATTATTAAGATATATTAAAATTTTAAACAGTAAGAGCTGGATAAAATATATTTAATCACATCGAATAAGCGAGGTCTAGCAATTACACGCATGATTAATCCGGATTAATTACCTAAACTCATGATTTTAGAAGGAGGGTTTTCATTTTCATCTTGTAAAAAAAAAAAAAAAAAAAAAAAAAAAAGGANGGATTTAAGTAGTAATTAGATAGTAATTAATTAGTCAAATTTAAATCCATGCGACTCGCTACTTCCCAAATTAGAGTGGTGAGAGTTTCAACATGTGGTATGAGTTTTGGGTTTTGGTCCTATAAATATACTTTAGCTTGATCTACAAGCAACTTTGACTACTAACACATTTTTGTGTAAGACACGCGCTTGTAATAATAAATGGGCCTTCACTCACGTGAGACTGGTCACCTCACTACTTTTGACCCACTATGATAATTATGAAGTTTTATGGTAATAGTAATGATGTTAATTGGAATGTTTTCTTTTCAATGTTTTGGAAACGAAGGAGATAATTATTATTATCTTCTGTCTTAATTGGAATATTATCTCTGAATATTTTAATTTTAAGGAAATTATGATGTGTTTGCTTGCCGATCAAGTGATTGCAGTCCTTAAAATATTTAATTTTTATATAATATAATAAATGTTCAGCTTTATAAATCAGATAGGAAAAAAAGAAAAACTACTTAAAAAAACATTTTGTTCTTATAATAGGTATGGAAACAATATTTTTTTAAATATACCAATTGAACCTAATTAATGTCTATAAATTTTTTTTACCAAAGATATTTTTTTCTTTGGTACCATACAAATTTACAAACTTTGAATTTGTGTCGATGTTAGTTATTCTTACTAATAATTTTGTAAATAGTTTATGATCATAGTCAATATTTTAGTTCGTGGATAATCCGAACAAATCCAATCTTGTATAATCTAGACTTGTTTACTTATTTTAATTTATATTCTAAATTTAGGGTAGAAATTATATCTATTATCAAATTAATGAAATATTTTTGCAATATAAATTATTATAGATTATTTGAATGTAAAATGTGTTGCATAAATGGTATACTTGATGGAAGTCATTTTCCGATGTACCGTGTATTTAACTTATGTTTTTGGTTTTTATCTTTCCAAATTCAACGAAATTAGAGAAATAAAGATAGTAATAAGGTTAAACGAAAAAATAGTAACATCCTTCTTAAATATAGTCATGCACCCTAACTTAATATTACAAATTGC
Source organism: Odontarrhena argentea (assembly GCA_900406245.1). Lineage (NCBI taxonomy): Eukaryota > Viridiplantae > Streptophyta > Magnoliopsida > Brassicales > Brassicaceae > Odontarrhena > Odontarrhena argentea. Next base: position 7,874 of record OVAF01000038.1, read on the forward strand.
AATGTTTTACATTTTTAATAGTAGATTATTTTTATTTTTTGGATGAAATTTTTTTAATTAATATTAATTTTAGTTTTTTTTAACCAAACAACCTCAAACACACAATAATTTTAATTTCACCATATCATAATGTTTAGTCTAAGTCAATGGAAAACAACAACAAGAGTTTCTAGATTTTTTTTTTTTTAAAGCAAATCAAGATAAACTCTTGAATTGATGGATTTGATTTAATTTGCAATTGACTTAGAACAATAAACCTAGTCAAAAACAAAAATAAAATTACTATATTTGAATTTTTCAAAAACCAAAATAAACTGTCCACTTTAAAAATGATATGATGTAATTTGGACTAAATATAAAGTATTATCCGGTGTGCACTAATCTATAAATAGAAAAAGAAGGAAGACAAAATAGAAATTGAGCTCACTCAGGGCCACATGAATAACAAACTTGGAGACAAAGCAATAACAAAAGAAATTGCACGATTTTCGCTGAAGCATGAGACTTGTTTTTTTATTAGACAATTAACATTTTCCTTTTAATTATACCATGAGTTTGTAGGTAACGAAAAAAGTCTTTTGTTCTGCTACCTAAATGACAAAATCATTATTATTCGGCCCATTTAAGAGAGAAGCCCATTAAAAATTGTATCTTCGTCTTCACGCTATCTTTTTGTAATAAAAACTATGGTTCTTAATTCTTCAAATCAGAAACCCTAACTACTGTACTTCGATTCTCTTCTTTTTCGAGCTTGAATCTCTCCGAAATAAACTTTAATCGAAGAAGTTCTCGGTATTCGTAGTAGTTCCTCATATTTGATTAAGCTCTTGTTAAAAGGATGAAGTGGACTTCGAAGTATCTATAATTTCTCGTTTATTCAACACATCTAATCCGCACTAGGGCCTCGTCAAGAAGCTGAGATCTCGATATCGAAGGCATCCAAATCGATCTCGTCACAGTTTTTCTCAAAAGTATGTCAAAATGTTTAAAATAAATAATCTTCCCATTACATAAAGTTTTCCTTCCAAATTACTACTACAACACTATCTAAAATTTTCCACCTCCATGAAATTGAGTAAATACCCAAAAGAAAAATAAAAAATATTAACAAGCATGGTAACTAATTAAGCAAAACACAAAGTATAACAACAACAAAAAAAAATTTAAATAAATTTACAGAATATAGTTACAAATATTCATACGAATATGTTAAATCGTCACCTTTTTCAAAATCATGAATTCTTCTACCTTCACCATCACTGTACAATATTCACCCTGCAATACAGAAATCTCATTAATCACATATAAACTTTCAACATTATAAGTAATGAAAACATTTGTTAATTACCATTTAAGTGTATTAAGAGTGCATTTAGGAGAATCAGTATCAAGTTTATTCAAACTAACACCACCACATCTCAAATTAACACCAAGCATCCCAATCTTAATCCCACCAACACCTAATCCAACTTTGGTCTTGGCCACAACATTTATCACCAAATCTTTACTCTGAAACTTCGAAGCAAGTCTCTTCGCTAAACCTTTATCCAGAACCTGATTCTTCACACTCGAGGTTAATTTAACACTCGTAGTGTTTTTCGGACCTTGTTTGAATCCATTAACATTAGTTTTCCCCATCGGGGTCTCGTCGTTCCCCGAGCCAACACTCATTTCGACATCCGTGTTACCGTAGTAAAACACGAGTTTCGTATTCGGATTCTTCATCTCTACTCGTGCCACTGCTGTTGCGGAGAGGGATGCACCGTCTGGATCGTCTCCGGAGAGTTTGAAGTTGTCCAGACGGAACGAGGAGAGATTGAAAGATGGGAGCTTTGGATCGTACCAGAGGTAGAAAACAGCTGTTCCTATCAAGAGGAGGAAGATTAGTAAGAAGAGTGTAATGCAGAAGCAACAGCAGCAAAAACGGCAACAGTTTCTGCGTTTTCTCTTAGGTCGGAATGCTGATGGCATTGGTGTTGCGGCTTTTCGCATCGGTGTGGCTGACATTGGTGGTGGTGGTGGTGGTGGTGAAGCCATGTTTGGATCTCTGTATCCTGGTGGTTTTTGTAATACTGGTTTTTCATAATCTGCCATTTTTTTTTTGTGTTTTTGTTTTTGGTGAATTTTTAGAAACAGAGTAATTCACCAAAACAGAGGAAGAGAATGATTAATGTTGTTGATGATTATTGTTTGCAGAGAATTGAGACTTTTTGAGTTTATTTTTGGAAAAGACAGAGAGACTTTGTGTTGAGTTGTGTTGTGTTGTTAGGTAATGGTGAGACGTGACAAAAGGAATTTGTTTTTTTTGGGTTTGGTTTACGTGGTACCTCTTTTTTCTCCTTCTCCTACATTTTAAGCTTTTTGTTTTAACAGATTTGTCCTTTATGTTTAAGATTGTTTCAGTGTTTCTATTATTAAAACCTTACCTTAAAAGAGATTATGACAGAACAATCGTTCATTTAAGAGACTAATCCATCCACACTAGAACATGTTTAACCGTTCAAACAATACTTATTGCGTACAGGTCATTGTATCACTGTCTGAGTATTGGTCATCGTATCACTGTCTGAGATTTGAACTAAGGCGCAATGATGACCCAGACCCATAGGCCATACAAACCCAAACGTAATACATATTGTATGTTGACCATTAATTGGTTAAGTTTCAAAGTCATGACGTGCACAAATCTATTCAAATATTCTTCTAAACTTAGAAAAAGAGCTAATGCAAAACAACAACACGGATTTGAGATCGCTCTCATAAAATTACATCAGGTCTAAAATGCAACAACAAAGGAAGCCAAAAATATATCCAAAATAACAATAAGCCTCTCTATATTAACAAACAGAGACACAAACACCAAATTTTCATCTCGAGGAGAAAAGCTTATCATCTCTCTCTTTTACTGAAAATTTTATAAGACCAATCATCTCTCTCTCTCTCTCTACTATACTATCTAAAAAGTCTTCTGAAAATTAGCAACACTTGTTGATTATGTTGACAAATTTAGTAGAAATCCTTACGATCCAATTCGTCGTCAGCCTGCAGCTACAGCATCAGCTCGAGGCTTCGTATCAAGAAGTTGATGCAATTTGTTTGTAGAGTTAGAATCATTATCTCCTGTGTTCTTAGACAACATATTGCCTCTCTTTTCCTGTTCGGAACTTTTCAGTTTGTTCTGCAAACCAAATGGTAACCGCGGTTGTCAAAAAAATGATGTGCATTGACCAGAAGGATCGTTGGCTAGTTTAATGTTTACTTACCAGTAAGGTTGCATTTGCTCCTCTAAGTTTTTCAGATTTGTCATTAAGTTGGTTAAGTTCAGATCTTAATGCCATGTTTTCCGCAGTCAAGGCTTCGACTTTCCGAGCAAGTTCTTCAGTTTCGGCCTATAAAAACAACGAAAGATGAAAGGTTAATAACTTCACACCTTAAAAGAAAAAAAAATAGCAAAAGAGCTTCACACTCTCTTTATATATCAAAATCAAACCTGTTTCCTTAATCTTGATCTTCTAGCGGATTCTCGATTAGATTGTTTCCTTCTCTCTCGTTTCATTTCTCTCTCATTCTGAACAAAAATTTATACAATTGTGAGGGAAAACAGAACTTAACTCTAACAAGTGGAAGATAAACATAAGTCACATGGGTACCTGAAGCCAAGTTTCAGGAGGAACCATGGCTAAAGATTGTGACATGAGTGGGGTTGAATTTGCACTTACACCAGGAGAGACTATAGCTCCAGCTCCATGAATAGGTTTTACGCCGTTATCACCACTTGAGGGAGAAACAGAGCGAAACGAGCTGGAATGAACCAACTGTTTCCCATCTGCAAACAAATTTCACATGAAAAAAATCCATCCATTTCTAACACCTACACCGAAATTAACTCTCGGGACATGAAAATGCTATATAGTATATATATATATTACCTTTAGTTGGAGTTCCCTCTCGACTTCTTTTAAGTTTCGGTTCATCTGCCTGAAAACATTTGAATAAAGGTTAATACTTTACACCATCACGGTTTTGATTTTCGCAATGTGTATGAGAAAACAAAAGCTATCATGGAAAAGAGAAACATATACCCCAGTAGTATTCCCATCGCTTCCATCAGTTGAACCATCAGTTTCTGAGCTGTTCCGAGAGCGTTTCGCACCATTTTCAGAATTTCCATTTCCTAGAGACATAGCAAGGCCATCAAACTCTTTCAGTTTCTTCATCAATCCATTGTCTGTATTCCCAGTAGACTTAGTAGGTGTGTCTATACACATATTTGTCCCCGGCTGCAAATTTTAAAGTAACCACCAAAACATTAGCAAACTTATATCTCAATCCATCATCATCAAAACTGACTTAACCACTTACAGTTGCTACAGGTGGAGGAGCCTTTTGACCTTGAGGAGGCTGTGATCCCTGTCAAAGAAAACTCGAATCCGGTCAGAGAAACAATCACAGAGAATTATATTCAGGTCGATCAATCGAGTAAACCGAATAACTCACCATTGCCATTCCGGGATGAGCGTACACGCCACCTCCATGCGGATAAACCGCGGCATACGGTCCTCCATACGGTGACATCATCTGCAAGATTCAATATCGATAAAATCGTCTTCCTAATCCTTTACCATATTTCCACAAGATATGGGACTTAAATAGTAGTACCTGAGGATTCCACATGTAAGGAGGAGGAGGAGGATGGCCAGAAGCAGCCATAGCTGAATTATAATAAGGAGGCATTGCTACTCTTGGACCATAATAAGCCTATCAAGTAAGGATCATCATCATCATCATCATGAGTCAGATTCTGTTATTACAGAACTAAAAAGAGTGTAATAAAAAAACAAAAAAAACTAAACTAACCTGCATAGCTGCCCAATCAGGGTACACATGAACATTGGTTTGATCCTAATCCAACAACATAAAGAGAGAGACTTTTTAAGAACAGAGTTGACTCTAAAAACAAAGAACATTGACTTGAAATTTGAAAACACATACCGTAGGCGAAGATGATTTCTCTGATTTGGTAACCTTTGGTTCCTCACTATTTCCCATGATTCACTCTCCCTACAACAAAATCAACAGATGTACTTCTGTAAGAAGGGTATAAACGTCTTTCTCTCTCCAACCCCATGTTCATAAAACTTTGAGGAAGACAAAAGGAATCAACAAAGTGGTAACTAATGGACAATTCTACCCCTACAACAATCACTTGCACATTAAACAAAGAAACCTCTGTTCTTCTTTATGAATTCAAAAACCCAAAAAAACCTCAAAATTTTTATTTGAATCCAACTAAATGCTAAACAAAACGTTTTAAAATCCAAAATATTTCATAAATCTAAAGACAATACAATCTTTAGCTATGCAATTATATATACCTTCAAGAATCTGAAAGCTCGTGGAAACAGAATCACAAGAAGAAGAAGCTTAATTCGAAAAGCTAATCAGAAAATGAAACGCATTCTAATTTGTTTTCTCTCTCTAGGAAAAATAACAGAGCAAAAAAAAAAAAGAGTTCAGTTTTTGTTTTTGTTGACGGGAGAGAAGACGAGAGAGAAAGAAAAAACGGAGCGCGAAGAAGAAGAACACGTCATCAGACACGTGTCAATAGAATATATAACAGCGTAAACTGCGGTTGTGTTTGGACGAGTTGGCTCATCGAGTTTAGTGCCAGCCATTTGTTTCATCTCTCTCACATCTAAACCGTACACGTGTTCGAATATAACTCGCTCTACGCTTCCGTCATGTGACTTACGTGGTCCGCCCATTTTTTATATAATTCCCCATTCTTTTTTTTTTAGTCAAAAAGATTTAAGATTCATAAATTAACCATGTTGTATAATCCTCTTCAAATCCGTTTATCACATCATGTGCAAACATAAATTGGTTAATTTTGTTTATTACTTTGCAATGAATTTCTGGAATAATTATATTTTACATCAATAATTGATTGAAAATAATTTTAAATATTATAGGACACAATATGTTTAGCTTATTTGACCTCGAACTATATAATAAATATATTTTTTTAATCAATTCAAAAGATCTTATTTGATTCATTATTTGTCAAAATGATTAAGTAGGTGAAACAATTATAAAAAAAAGCTTAAAATCGTTCTGTACTTAATTACGAAATTAAAGATAGTTAAAAGAAGGGACAACGTAGTAAATAGAGAAGAAGACAAGACCTTTGACTATTAGTATCTCCGACGCGGAGAGCACTTATGTCTAAAACCATCTCAAGATCTTGACCGTCCATCTTTCACTACCTATTCATATCTTCCAAAGGTGCCACGAGACTACCCACGTGTATGGCCACGTTTCTGCCATCATGGAACAGCCAAAAAAATAAATCACTTTATAATTTTATTTTCCTTCTTTATTAATTATTAAAGGGCCCACGATTCCCGACAACTGCTTCGAATCCAACGGCTGGGATGAATAAAGAATCCAACGGATCAAAATAAGCCACGACTGTAAAACACTAATGCATCTAGAGGCTCAACGAGGCTTTTTGCGTTGGCGTAATAGAGCTTCTATCCACGAAGTGGTCCCTACATTACAAAATGCAACTCACATGGATCTTTCTACGTGTCAATTAATTATTCGACGATGTGGAAAACATTGTCTGATTTCTACTTTATGTCTATACAGTACAGTACACAGAGCATAATACAAAGTACAAATTCTACTGAAAGTTTTACGATGACGTCATAACAACGTCGGATTTTGATCTGGACCGTCGATCTCGCTTTAAACGCCGCCTCGATAAAGAAAAAAACGTGTGTAGAAATATAAATTCGAAGCATCTGACGTGGCGATCAATATTTGTAGTGGAGAAAAAGATATTTAATTGTTATTATTGCTTACGTGTCGGTCTAAAATCAGAAAAAAGGAATGGTAAATCGAACGGTCCAGATCTGTTCCCGACAAAATGACGTGTCTGTCTGGTAAGCGGATAGTCTTACCTACACATTTATGCGGGCCCTCCATGTGACGAGGACTCTCGGTTCCTTTATTTTGAGTTTCCGATATTACCCTTACGACTTTACACTAATTTCTCGAATGTACCAGCCGCATTGTTTGAACATCGAGAGCCCCGTGTTCACATTGTGTAACCAGCTTTGTCTTCCCGACCTCGTTTGGAGTATTAAGGCCTAATCTCAAATGACAGGCCCAATTATAGTTTTCTCTACAATTAAGGCCCAAAACAAAGTCAAGTGCAAAGGGAAAAGTTAAAATCCGATAAAATTTACAGAGTTGGTAAATTTCTTAAACTTTCTTTTACTGCTTCTTAGGCAATTACAAAAGACACTCTTGGTTAGTGCTGCTACATAGAGAGTACCATATATCGGATCAGAGAGATCAGTGAAGGTCTGTGGATCGTTTAATGGTGAGCTCGGCTCGGAGATGAAGAATGCCATTGATGAAGAAAGGACTGTCCTCGGCAACGAAAGAAGTCCACTGCGTACCGAAAAGGTTTCTGTAACCGACCGCTTTACCACCAGTGAATGTGTAGTTGCCTTTGTATTTGCTTTCGAAAATCTGATCTGGTTTAGATCGAGCTGAGAATTCGTACTCCACACCAAAACTCACAGCTCCTTTCTCTTGCATCCCGAGGAATAGCCCAAAGCAGTGGAACGAGCTTTGTTGGTCCATGTTGCAGTGAGCCGAAAGGAAGAAGCCTTGACCTCCTAAGTGGAAGGCCTGTGAGTAAACTCTTCCTGAAGGGAATAATCCTAGGCATTCCTCTCGCTTTAAGTCCAGGTACACTACACACTGTGGGCGAGGAAGCTCAAATTCTACGACTTTTACGGGTCTGTATTTGTAAGCCCTCTCTATGAAGCGACGGTTTGGGGAATCAGATCCTTCACCGGCTAAGATGCGTTGTCTGTGCGGGGCTTCTGCTTTGAAGAAGAGCGCTTCTAGAACTTGCTTTGATGCTACTTCATGCTCGAAGTCACTGCAAGTTAGTACTTTCTTCAGTTTTCGACACGTCATGTACGGGAAACGGATGTAGAGCGCAAGGCGTGAGCCGAGAATCTCTCTACGATCTTCCAATGAACTGTACTGTCCCCTTGCCCATTTCAGCACAAAATCATACACAGCATCCTCAGAAGCAATTTGGAGATCATCACTCGATAGTATCGCCTCGATTCCAGCTAATGGTAAGGCCATAACCTCCTCGTGAAACCTAAACAAGAATGGTAACACATGAATACAAAGATTTTACAACACTCCCTTTTATTCATTTGAAACCATTAGAGTCTTACTTAGTAATATCCTTATAGCGTGAGGCAAGGAACTGTTTTGCTGCATCGGTTAGAGGTTGAACTGCTTCAGCCATTAAAACACTGGAGGGAAGCTCGAGATAGAGCAAGGCTGAATCAGGAGTCATTGGCATATTACGGAGAAGTCTACTACAATACCTCATGCAAGAAGCAACCTCAAACTTGTCAGCAGCCATAAGCACATCTAATAAAGCGGGTGCTGTTGTGCAAGTTAGAGAGTTGCAATACATAAAGTTTAACAGCTCCATCAAAGCACCTTCCTCTGCCATATACATCAAAGCAACGCATCAAAATCAAAATGCAAATCATAGCCAGCAACTGAGCTAATGCTATAGGAATATAAAATCCAAAAAGAAAGCTAGCACCGTTTTGGAGCCAAGATAGACACATACAGAAATGAAACAAACGTTTTAGTCAGATTGATGTACCTTGTGCGCTAATTCTAAGAGTTACATGTCTCTGTTCTGATTCCCTCATTCCATTGGAAAACAACTACAACAAGATGATTAAAACAAGAAACAACGTTACTTACACGATAAACAAGAGCAAAAAATAACGATAAATCGCGTAAATACCTTATAGAAAAAAGGGCTTTTTGCAGCCAAGATAGGAGAACTAATATGTAGCTCTTTAACTCTAACAACAGTTGAAGAATCCATACCCCAATTCGGCTCACTAGAAGCATCATCATCACCTAACCATAAACCAATCTACTTCAACAAAAGTGTCTCTGAAACTTAAGACCAATTCCAAATCCACAAAATCCAAAGTACCTGATAAAGCTTCTTCCACCATTGCTTCACCTTCATCATCAAGATTGTCACCAACAGGACAATCATCCATATCAGGTTGATTATTATCCGTCAAAATCTGTTCCTCAGCACACGCCACAATATCCGAAACCGCAACTACACAAAAACAAAACCCAAATCCGTAAATCAAACAAATCGAAATGATTACACAGAGAATCAAAATCAAACATACCACCATTATCTTTCTTGATATCTTCTCTTCTTCGTTTCCGATGACGAGCCCAATCAGCAATACTTGTACAACCTTCACCATCAGACCTAGAATCCGAAGACCCACCACCCATAATCTCGATCCGAAGCAAACGATCGGAGAAATTACTGTCATTGAAAGCGAATCCGAAATCACCTTCGGAAGATGAACTATGACGAGAGAAGCTCGAATCCATATCTGATTTGGGATCAAACAGATCAGTGTTGTTGGAATCTCCTCTCATTCAAAACCCTCTTCTCCGATTCTTCTTCTCTCCGGTGTTAGCAGAAGAAGAAGGAGAAGAAAAGGGTCAAAAATTTTGAAAATGGGGAACAAACCCTAAGAGAAAGTTTTGATTTTTTTTTGGTTTGGTGTCACAGAGAGAAAATGGAAGGAGGAGAGAGAGAGAGAGAGAGAGTTGAACGGTTATGGTTACAGGTCGGTGACGATAGAATCAATAAAAGTCTAATTAAAGCAATACCCGGTTCTGTGATTAACCGGTTTGGTCTTATTAATGTAACTAGATTCGTTTTATTGACTTTTAGAAAGGTGATTAATGTTGTTTTTTTAAGGTTTTCATTGTTAATGATTCAGTTTTTGGTTGGAATATGTTGGAATTTAAAATATATATTTTTCTAAAATTGATATCAGAACTAAAATTTAATTTATATATTGTGGATGATTTAGTTCATTTCGATTTGAATTCAAATTCAAGTTTTAGTTCAATATAGTATATCCTTAATTTTGAAATATACTTCAGTTTTAAGTCAAATTTTGAAAATATTACTTTTTTTTTATTTGTATCGGATAGTTTTTTCAGAATTAAACACTTCATATATTTTCTTCGATTTTAAAAAAGAATAAAAAGGACAAGATTAAAGATATTTAATAGTGTGTGATTTATTTTTAAGTTATAGTTTTATTGACATTTGTTGGTTTGTATTAGGTTTTCAAATTTATAAATAAACAAAAATTGGAGATTCTTTACCTTAAACTTTGTATCATTTTCTTTATAAGGTATATTTTTTGCCGGTTTAATATATCCAAATTACGGAAGGAAAAAAAAAAAAAAACTAGAACCTTTGATATCCCGTAAGAAATTTGAACAATCTGTTTTCTAAAAAAGAAAAAATTACTGAAATCAATTGAAAGAAGAAGAAAAATAATGTTAATTTTTTTATTTAAGTAGAATTTTTTTTGCTAATAGGGAAAAGTTAGAACTGTAATCGGTTGGAAAGCGACAACTCATTTCAACAAAAGGCATTAATGTCTTGTTAAATACTTATTCCTTGGAAACTTTGAATCACAAGTCTAATCTCAAGATTTTTTTTTAATGAAATTAACTTTTTCAACGTTTTACATTAACTAGATTTTGACTAAGTGAAAGCTCGTCAATGCATAACATAAATAAGTTCAGACAATTAATGGCAACGTTTGTTATCAAACAAGTCTCACAATCACTATAGTTTTTTCCATTTGTTTCAATCTCTCAGAGAAAAATGGGGACAAATGCCAAGAAAACGACATCGATTTTGGAAGAAGAAGAAGAGTCTCCTCTCAAAGGCATTATATGTCTAAAAACCATACAACACATGGAGAAAATCGAAAAAACAGAATATTGTTTCATCCTCGATTTCGATCCTTTTCATGATTCATTCGACATTAAAAAGCTCTCCCTCTCTAGTGAGAAAGATTTAGCTGTAGTCCATGAGTCAGGCCAGGTTTTGAGTTTTCAAATTATGGTCATCTCTAATGTTTTTTTTTTTCTTTTTTGTGATTTGATTTGAATTTTCTTAATAGGTGGCTTGTAGAGACTATCCACATCCAAGACATTTATGTTTGAACTTTCCCTTTGGATCAACACCTAATTCACTCTACTGTGATATGGTAATTAATTTATATCTTTTACCATTTTTACTTCCTTTTGATATGGAAAGTGTTTTAACAATGTGAAAAACCAATAATGCAGTGTTATTGTTATGTGTGCGATAAGCCTGCTCCTTGTGCACAATGGATGTCTTCGCATTGCGATGCTTCTTCAGCTAACTCGATGACTCGCAAAGTCAGTGGTTATGATCACTTTGACAATTACTAAGCTAGTAGATCAAGTTATATCAGCTTTGGAGAAGTGTGTAACGGTAATATATAAGTGTCGAATTGTTTATGTTCAGAATGCACTTCCTCATCTTAAGTGTTGCTTTCTACAAAATTATATATTGAGTCTGACTTTAAAAGATCATAAAACATTGATTGTGTATTTCAAATTATTTATCTACTAATGGTGTTGTTAAAATTTTTAAAAGTCTGTTAAGATGTCCCTTTTCCAACTAAGATGCGTTTGATTTAATTAGTTATAAAATTAACAACTTGAGATAACTAAATGTTGGTTGACAAATAAAAAGGACCTTTGTTAATAAATAGACAACACTTGCCAATTTTCATTTAAAAAAATATATATACATACTCCCTAGTGAACTTAAAACTTTTAATTAGCTTCATCAAGATCTTATAATAAAGACTATTCATATCTAATATCACTTGCCCATGATGACCTCTTCCCATATCACACGACATTAATGGTCCTTTGATGCAAAAATCAAAGCACAAACACCTACACAAATAAACACAATGGAGCTGAAACGAATAATCATTAGAGAAATTCAATCGAGTTGATTTAATCCAAGCTTGAACATATAGTCCAAGAAGCAAACTCTATTCAAATCTATTGACATCCCAAAAAACACAAAAGTAAAAAACATATTAAGTTGTCATGAGAAAAAGCGTCCCCATCAGTCGAAACGAAGAGAAAAGAAGGATATATATAGAGAAAGAGAGAAGATCTAAAAGGTCATGCAATCCCCTTAGAGTGCTTCTTCTTCAAGCACTTTATATGAGGAATCCATGAACAATTAGATTCTTTTTTTTATTTCTTTCAGTGTTGTCCTCTTTGTTTCGATGAAGGGGACGCTTTTTGTTACACTTTTAAAAAACCAATGTCCAAAGAGAGTTTGATATAAACAAATTATACTACGTACTATGCGAAAAGAACAAGAAAATTGAAAGAGAAGAAAGATTTTGATGGAAATGATGAAGCTAATGATGAGAAGAGGAAGGGTTAGCTAAGGTGGTTTATATAGATGAAAGAGCAATTAACCCTAGTTCTAGCTTCAAGGTGATTATACAAATTTTTTTTATAAGAAATGATAAAGCTCTCATGGATTAGAGACAGCTATCATTGTGAGATAGATTCTTTTTTACTGTATATGGAAATAGAGACAGACAGAAAATATTGACCCTTATCTCATTAGTTGTAATTCCCTTTTTTTATGTTTATATTTATCCTCTAGTCAACAAAAAGTCCATTTAAAAAAAAAAAAATATATATATATATATATTATAAATTTACAAATAATATTTAATATTTAATATTCAAATTTACAAAAAGTCCATTTAATATTTGCAATCTTTTGCATTGTTATGATGACTAATGACTCTAGATAATAGAGGATAAAACTTAAATATGTACAAAAAAAAATATTAACTAATTATTAAATCGTACTTTTTTAGTTGAAACACAAAATTATAACATTGAATTGAGAATCTTAAGAAGGTGGATGGAGTTGAACCCTTAACGACATATCTTTGACTTGTCTAGCTATATACCATTTATAATCTCCTTAATATAAAAGTTGAGTTTTTTAACTCAAGTTAGGCTATCCACGTAAGACAATCTGTATCTAATATTCTTAGCCCTTGGATCTGCCACATCACAATATTTCATCTACTATTTTCAGCTCTTGATCTAACACATCAAATTTCACCGGAAGAACATTCCCACGCGTTCTTCGTATTCTCTTCGCCAGTTTCTGAAACTCCATCCTTTGAACTGTTCATCTTCTCCTCCTCCTCCGTTTCTTAATTCCCATGTCTTCAATTTTTTTTATAAATAAACTCACACAATCCTTTTGTCTTCTCTTCTGTCTGATTCTTCCTCTGCCAGGTACGTCTCCGAAAATCTATGGCTTCCCTACTTCTCGCTTATTTTGATTTTCCCCTTTAATATACCTACTTTTTCGTCTCTATATCGATCTCAAATAGGCACATCAGCAAATTTTTATCATCAGGATTATTAAGATTTTTAAGATTTTCCAAGGGATATGTTTTTAGGTTCAGGATTATTAATGGCAGATCTATAAGGAGATTATTTCTTAAAATTATTTTCGTAGATCAATCACTTACCTTTAATACTGAGATCAAATTCGTGTTGAAGTAATCAAAGATAAATACACGTTTATGTCCCAAGGATTATAATAAACAAAGAGTGATATAAAAAATAAAGAGAACAATTTGTTACTTTATCTTTTAGTCTCTGTCCCAAGGATTATGAAGCAAGATGAATCACACAGTCCACTCCTTCAAGAGCCTCCTCCGCATCCTCTCTAACCATCCTCTTAGACTAATCCAAAAATGTTTAAAAATCTTACATAACCAAATTATTTTAAACAAATTCCGCGCGTAGCGCGGACAATGACTAGTATGCTTTAAAAAAAAAAAATAACAGTCCCTGAAAGGCCCTATGATTATTAAACTACTACTACTAATTTAAAATAATAAAATAATCTCTTTTTTGATTTTATGTTACATTTTGAACTATATATGTACAAAATGAAAGATAATACATTTTAAGCTGTCATCTATTCACTATATACACTGGTTATTAATCAAATGAGAACAAGATGGAGAACAAGCAAGAAAAATGTTAAATTATAATTGAGAAGTATAAGATTTTTTTTTTCTTCAATGTTATCCATATAAATTTTTTTACAACTTTCAACTTTTACCAGTAATAGTACTATAAGTACAATTAATAGCCGAAAAACCTACCGACATATGACCAGTTTTGAGAGATTATAGTTTCAGAAATTGAATTATCAGCAAAATGTCAAAACCTGTCACTGCTCACCACCATTATTTTGGGCTAAATCATTACCAATCATTTCTGGCAAGAGTGCTTCTGCATCTGCATATTTTGCGCAAGCTTCGATCTCTAGTCCTTCATGCCTTATTATATCCATAGCCTGAGTCATAAGCATCTTTTGGTAGTGAGATGCCACACAGAAATTCACATGTGCCTGTCTCGCGGTATGAATAATCTGCTCCAAGTTCAGAAGTGGTTGCAGCATCCAGTCACCTTCTTCAACCAGAGGATCAATGAAGGGTATGTAGTTCAAGGCCAAAACTCCAAAGTCTTGAAGAGGCATTCCTTCACCCGCAAAGACGATGTCCCTCAGATCAATAAGGCGAGCAATTCTTAACCTCAAGTTGAACATGGTAAGAGACTGACGGTGAAGCTCTAGGTTGGGTCCGACACCCACGAAAGTTCTGGCATAAATCCAATTTACAAAATAAATTTTTGTTAACAATATTCATAAACTCATCATTTTACTGAAACCGAATTATTATCAGGTATGTCAAATTTTGTAAACTTTTGCCACATATTCTCAAAAAACATTTTAGTCTCATTTCATATTATTCACAATGTAATAACTGTATTATGTATTTGTTCTAATGTAAATCCAAATACGTTATCCAAAACAAAACATATATTCCCTAAATATGTTGGATTCTATTTACTTTGATACATGGAATTAAAACAGATTTTTTCTAGTAATGCATCTTTTAAAAAAAACAGAATTTCCTTCCTTTTTAATAAACCAAAAAAAAGTAACAAAACCAAAAATAATATTTTCTTTCTACATTAGTATCACGAAACCATACAAAATAACCAAAACTGTATGGTTTCAGCTCCCGCAAGTATATTCCATACGCTTATAAATCGCGTAAGATACTTTTTTTTGTCTCGATTATAACATTTTCGAATAATATTTTCGATTATAACATCCGATAAAATTTAATTTTCTCAAAAAACTCTAAAATAACGTTCCTTTTCAGTGTCCTCTCAATTTCTTTCTACGAACCTTCTTCTTCATCATTTCTCCCCCTTTTCGATTTTGATCGCAACAACAACGAAGAACCAATCAAACCCTAGAAACACGACAAATCAACGAAGACGATTCCTATGTCAAATCAAACTTCTCCATCTTCTCGATTCCAATCTCCAGATCCTGAAAAACACCACAAAAAGTCGAAGAAATCGAGATTTTGAGAAGCGATGAAACCGATTCAGTCGCCTCCTGGAGTAGCTATTCCGGCGAAAAACCGTCCTCGTAATCTTATAAAAACTAAAGCATACGTACTGTGAAATGAATCAATTAATATTTGGATAACAGAGCTTGAAAAAAAAAACGAGAAAAAACTTGCAAAAATCTAGTCAACAAAATGTCAATACAAGTTGAGATTTTTTTTTTTCATTAGAGATGACATAATTTTTAATTTTGACTATAGATAATAGAACTTTTTAAATATGAATTTCAAGGAGCAAAATGTTAGGTCAGGTCAATCGTATTCGGTCATTGATCGCATGTATTGCATCATGGTAAAGCTTGTCTTAATTTTAAACCCACCATCACCCATGGCCGAACTTGAGGATAGATAAGGTAAGCAATCGCTTAGGGTCACCGACGTTGAACCGCAAACAGTTTGGAAGCTATTTTTATTCTCTAGTTAAAAGTCCATTAAAACAATTATATACTAACTTTAAAGATATTACAAAGACTAAAGTTATTACATAGTGAGTTTATCGAAATCCCATAATAACAAAGAACATTGTATGGGCTCATCAGACACACGATCACAGCTCGTAGGTATCGAAAACGCTTTCAACACTTGATGATTCGATGGATTCACTGAGGCTGATTCACTGAGGCTTCCTCCCAACCCTCATCTGTTTTGATTCCTTGTTTTAACTCCTTTTTTTTTTTTTTGGCAAGGTTTCATATATCTAGGTTAAGCTATTTGTAAAACCTCAACAATTCATTCCGTAATCATATTTACAAATTTGACAAAAAAAAGAAAACATTGTATATTATTTGGGAAATATACCAAGATATAAAGAGAATCCTAATAATCCTCTTTATATATATCACCCCGTATTCTCTCCGACTTGTATCATGTTTTGAATACCATGAATCAAACAATATTAATTGTGCTTCGATGCAAGCATCAATCACAAATCCCAACACCAGCAAGTAGACCCAGTTATTTTAATTCTCAAATTAAAAATATAGCTGATAACACTATATATATATATATATATATATTTTTTTTTTTTTTTAACGCTCAATCAAATTTCGATTCAAATGAATGGGCCAAACCCAGTTACAAGAGAAGGGGGTGAGTCCAATAGGGATCCCAATACAGAGATATGG